>PVJC01021393.1:0-28250 GCA_004026665.1 Murina feae
TGGACTGACAATTTTGGGGGGTTAAGGGTGTTGGGGATGCGTGAAGAGACTGGACAATAATTGTACACCTATGGATGAGGACAATGGGGGGGGCAAGGTCAGAGGTTGGGGTGGGAATTGGGAGGAGGGGAGCTATGGGGGAAAAAAGAGGAACAACTGTAATAATCTGAACAATAAAAATAAATTAAAAAAAAAGAACCCATCATAGAGTCTGCTTCCCAGGATCACTTGGAGCACCAGCAGTCTCAGATTGGGTTCTCCAGATTGGATCTTGACGCAGGGATTTCAATGCAAGTAGTGTGTCTGGGAGAAGATCCCAGGAAGCACCATGGAGACAGGGAAGGGTAGGAAGACAATAAATGGTGTGCTATCAAGCAGGAGCACCCCGGGACATTCGGCATTCCTCAGAGTTACCCACCTGCCACACCTCAAGTATCATTGCTTGAGTACTGGGTCTGGGACATTAACTCCCCAGTAGCCGAACAGCCCTCAGCAGAGAAAAATCAGATGTTTACAAAGTAGCCAGTGGTATTTAGAGATGAGTGACAAGGAGCTATGGGCCAGGCATGTCAGCCTATGCTGATCTGGAATCATAGAGTTAATCTAAGGGCCACTCTACCCTGGTGGCAGCAGCAATGCCAAACAACAAAACAATCTAGAGTAAACTCAGCCCAAATGGGGATGGTGTTGGAAATTCTTGGGGAAAGAGACATGGTAGAGGCTGGGTGATCTCGGTGCTGGAGCCACTAGGTGGCACAGGTGCAGGAACCACAGTAGCATCTGGAGAGCTGGAATGCTGCCCCACCATGTGGGGCAACTTACCAGGCCAGTTCCCCCATGCAGCCTCCCACTGATGCGGGAGATGTGATCCATGGAAAAATTTATCTGACAAACCCTTGCTTCAGGTTAACACAGGTGACAATGCCTGACCCAGTTAAGAAGACCCCCTAAAGAGTGACTGCTTGGGTGAGAGTTTTAAGGACACATTGTAGGAAAGCCATTTTGAGGTACAGTTTTTGTAGAGCCCCCCAATTATATGGAAAATACTAAGAGCATCTACCTGCATGGTATGGGATTTCAGGGTATATTCACATATTAGTCCAGCTGATCCTCATAACAACCCAGGATGACAACCCAAAATAAGTGTGGATATTTTTTCCTCATTTTACAGGTGAGAAAATTGAGTCTTAGTAGAGTAAGTGACTAGCATGAAAGTCACAAAGCCGGGAGGTGGTGGAGGAGAGGCATCATCTCACAGCTTTGGATTCTGTGTCATTCAGTGCTCATTCAGAGACTGGCATTTCCCCTAAGTTGTCCCTCCTGCTGGCTGTCACAGAGCACCCCAGCAGCAGCACTGTCTGGGTTGCTTTGGCAGTGCTGGCATATTCTGAATGTTTAATATCTGTCTGCTCAGCTAATGAATTTCAACGCCCTCTCCCCACCCCCACCCCGCTTCCCCAAAGACTTGTAAAGGAATAGCCTTTGTCACCTTCCTTTCTTTGTCTCTCCTCCCAACTAGACTTATACACAACACATTTACACACACACACTGCTGCAGGCTCTCCACACCACTGGTTTCCTCTTGTGGCTCTCAAGGTCACTGCCCACCACTGAATGCGGGCCCCTCCTAGGAGGCGGGACCTAGGTGAACAGACTCCAATTAGGAAGCCAAATAATTCTAAACATGGTCAGGAGTCAGTTGAGATGCTGCCTGTCAGCTCTAAAGACATTCCCAGAGAGCAGTGTGGGCCTCTAACAAATTACGCACACTTCAATCTTGCAAATTCCAAAGTTACTCTGGCTATGCTCTTTTGATGCTTCTTGGAAACCCTCACACGATATAGAACCTGAGAAATCTAAGAAACAAAGGAGATCAGAGAAGCCCTCACATTTATTAGAGGCCCACACTGCTCTCTGGGAATGTCTTTAGAGCTGGCAGGCAGCATCTCGACTGATTCCTGAACATGGTCAGGATTATTCGGCTTCCTAACTGGAGTCTGCTCACCTGGGTCCCGCCTCCTAGGAGGGGCCCTGCATTCAGTGGTGGGCAGTGACCTTCTAGAGCCACAAGGGGGAACCAGTGATGCAAAGAGCCTGCAGTAGGAGTGCCACATCCCCAGAGGCTAGCTGAACCCACAAAAGGAATCTGAACAGACAGCAGAGGAGGAAGAGGAGAAAGAGGAGGACTGGGGGAGCAGGACAGAGAGAATGTGAGAAAAAAAAAAACAGAACTGTAGTGTAAAACATGAGAAAGGGGTACAATTTTAATTGGTGGGGAACTTTCATCTTTTTATTTAGCACTATTCTGATTTTTTTGGGAGGGGGGACAAACATACATTATTTTCATAATTGGGTGAATAAACATATTTAAGACAAATGGGAAAAATAAAACAAGCAGCGAGCAAAATTCCAAACTTACTTGGTGTTCTGGGAAAAATTAATGTTGTTGCTGGGTTTTTGTGGGTTATGAGGCCCTGCCCCCATGCCACTACATCTACACTCATGTTTATTGTCCTCTTTTTCTTCACTCATTCTCTCATGAATTGCAATTGCCTTTTTAGCCTGAAATTTAATAGAAATGAATTCATAGCAGATAGTGTCAATGTTTCACAAGGATTCTTACTGAAGTTGTTATCATTTTCACTCCTTTGTAAAGATGAATCCATAAATGAGTGATATTATTAATGAGCTATAAACTTAATTATTGGAGTGTCATTAGAACAATAGCAAAACTATTTTAGTTGCCTCTTGGAAGCCTTCATTTAGAGAATTTATTTTGTGTATCCTAAGAGGCACAGCTATAAAGCAATGAGAATGATTTTATTTATTTTTATTTTGTTAGTCCTCACCTGAGGACATTTTTACATTGATTTTTAGAGAATGGAAGGTAAGGAGAGAGACACACAGAGAGAAACATCAGTGTGAGAGAGACACATCAATTAATTGCCTCTCACATGCAATCCAACTAGGGCTGGAAACCAGCCTGCGATCAAGGTATGTGACCTTGACCAGAATCCAACTGAACCCTTCAGTCATGGCTGACACTCTATCCACTGCACCAGACTAGCGAGGGCAAGATATGAGAACAATTTTAATTAAACATCTTAAACCTCATATATTTAAGTGACACTTTCCTGCAAACCATGGGAACCAATAAGATTATTACAAGCATAAAAGCATTTGACTTAGGAAATCGCCCTCTGAGTCCATTTAGGAAAATTAAATAAATTTACATCATGTATCTTTGGGACTCAAAACTTTTTTGGAAATAATTCACTCTCAGCAGATAAGACTAGCCACCTTCATTAGAGAGTTAGAGGCCACCATACCAGAAGAGGAGTGAGGAACAAACAGCATCTGGCCTTGGTATTGGGCTGTTTGATGGGAGAGGAGGTTGACACCCTAGCAATCTGTCGGCAATGCCCTCTGAGCCCCTTCTTGGTTCCCACACAGCTCACTCTCCACACGGAACTGTGGCTTACTTATATTACTCCCATGCTTCCCAAACATTTGCATATCACAAATACACAGAAAGGGGTAATCTAATCTAATAAAAAAGTAATATGCTAATTGCATCACTCCGCTATCCCAAGCCACGCCCGCCAATCAGAATGACTATATTCAAATTAACCCAACAAAGATGGCAGCTGGCAGCCACGGAACTGGAGCAAGCAGGAGGCTTTGTTGCCCTGGCAATGGAGGAAGCCAAGCTTCTCACCTGCCTAGGCCAGCTCTGGTCTCCACTCAAGAAAACAAAGTTTCAATTATAGAAGTTAAATAAATCCTAGATATCTGCTTTCAGCCAGCCTCACTGGGAGCTTGGGTCGCTGGGGGGGGGGGGGTAGCCAGCCTGCAAACAGCCATCAGCCCCTCACCCAGGATGTTCCCACCCTCATGGGGTGAGGGTCCCTGCAGGGGGGCTTGGCCAGCCTGAAAACACCCAGGCTGGCTAGGCAGCCCAGTGAGAACCCCACCTTGAAGGAGCTATGGTCAGCCTGCAAACAGCCTTCAGCCCCTCATCCAGACTGGCCAAGCACCACAATGAGAACCCCTACCCTGAAGAGGCTGTGGCCAGCCTGCAAACAGCCATCAGCCCCTCACCAAGGGTGGCCAGGCACCCCAGTGGGACCCCCACCCTGATCCGGGACACCCTTCAGGGCAAACCAGCTGGCCCCCACCCATGCACCAGGCCTCTATCCTATACAATAAAAGGGTAATATGCAAATTGACCCTAACAGCAGAACAACTGGGAATGACTGGTCACTATGACACACACTGACCACCAGGGGGCAGATGCTCAATGCAGGAGCTGCCCCTCGTGGTCAGTGCACTTCCACAGGGGGAGTTCTGCTCACCCACAAGCCAGGCTGACAGCTGCCACTACATCAGTGGTGGTAGGAGCCTCTCCTGCTTCCTCAGCAGCCCTAAGGATGTCTGATTTCAGCTTAGGCCTGCTCCCTGCTGGAAAGTGGACATCCTCTGAGAGCTCCCAGGCTGCCAGAGGGCTGTCTGAAATAAATGAAATTATATATAAAATTATTTTCATTGCTACTTCATAACTCTAATGTTGCTACTGTTATGAATCATAATGTAGATATCTGATATGCAGGATGGTCTTAGGTGACCCCTGGGAAAGGGTCATTTGACCCCCAAAGGGGTCATGACCCACAGGTTCAGAACCACTGGCCTAGCTGGAGCTACTGGCTTAAGGTCCCTCATGAGCTTAGGCCCGATTCTCCAGTGTTATTGGAGTAAGTGTGCAGTCACCCAAGGTGACTACTTTTAAAGAAATAGCACTCCTTTGGGTATTACACTTCTTGTATTGGAACAACCTGAATCTTTGTACCCTATAAAGTAGTACTCTTTTATCAGCAGATCAAGAGTTCTGCTGCCTTTCAGAATCACTAGTTTAATGCTCAGGTGAGTCAGCATGAAATTAACTTTGTGAGTGGGCTGCTTCTCATTGTAATCAGTGGAAGCTTTGTATCTCTCATTTGCTTGTAGCCCCTCACTAAGTGACAAATTACCTCAAACTTAGTAGCTTAAAGCAATAAAAACTTGCTGTCTCAGTTCTGTGTGTCAGGAATCACATGGGCCTAGCTCAGTGGTTCTCAACCTTCTGGCCATTTAAATACAGTTCCTCATGTTGTGACCCAATCATAAAATTATTTTCATTGCTATTTCATAACTCTAATGTTGCTACTGTTATGAATCATAATGTAGATATCTGATATGCAGGATGGTCTTAGGCAACCCCTGGGAAAGGGTCATTTGACCCCCAAAGGGGTCGTGCCCACAGGTTCAGAACCACTGGCCTAGCAGGAGCCACTGGCTTAAGGTCCCTTATGAGACTGGCAGCTGGGGGCTGCAATTTCATCTGAAGACTCGATGGGGGAGGATCATTGCATGGTTATTGGCAAGGTTTAGTTCCTTGTAGACTGTTGGACTGAGGACCTCAATTCCTGGCTGGCTTTTGGCTGGCGCCTTCCCCAGTTCCTTGCCACATGAGTCTTTCCATAGGGCAGTTTTCACAACAGAGCAGCTGGTTTTCCTCAGAGTTAGCAAGCAAGAGTGCAATTTGTAATCTAGTCTTGAGAGGAGTATGCCAGTACTTCAGCCATAATCTTTCTCCATAAGTCCAGCCCATACTCAAAGGGAGGAAATTATGCAGAACATGAATAAGAGGAGGCAGAAGTCATCACAGAAGGCACCCAGCACACTCCCCCAGATGTCCACACTTGTTCCTTTCTCTGAGGCTCTGGGTTATGCACTGGTTGTCCCATTCTTTCAGGATTAGAGCATTGCTTGATTCTTGTTAGCATCTCTTTTATATTCATTCATTCCTTCATCAACAAGTATATATGAAGGCCTCTTATGTGTCATATTCTATGCAGGAACTGAGGACCAGTAGAAGTGTGACACCATCTGTATACACAGTTTCTTTTCTTCAGACTTTTTGCCTACAAGCCTGTTGCAGTCCTCTCAGAGGTCAGTGGGTGCCTGGATGACCCACATGGATTGGCCAGGTTGGAGACAATGTATCACCTGTCTGCTGGCTGGGCCGCCTCCTGATGCTGCCATGCCTGGAGCACCAGACTAGGCACCTCCCCATCTGTCCAGCAGCCAGAATTTGTTTTTCTGCCCTGAACTTTTCAAGTTCAGCTCACTCTACTGTACTCTGAATGATGGAACTTCTCCAGGCCTCAGTTTCCTCACAGGGTAATGATCTATATAGTGAACTAAGATAACATAGGAAAGTATTGAGAACAGTGGCTGGAAATAGTAAACATTTAAATTATATTGTTCCCAGTATTGTTATATTCTGCACACATGTCCAGACAGCTACAAAATTTTTAGTCACCCTGCCTCAGAATCATACCTATCCTATTATGTCAATGGTAACTTTGATAAAAGGCTATACATGTTTCCTCCAATTTAACCATCACTTTGAAGCTTTTTTCCTAAAAGCACAGCTGATTTCATTATGGAAACCTGAACTTCTCACCAACACTGTTGTTTGTTTTTTTTCTTCAGGATTTCTGTAGTGCCTTCATTAACCTGCTTGGTGCACAGGCTGTTGGGTGATGAATGTGGCCAGCTGCACTGCTTCCTTCCCCCACCCTCACAGGCCAGGCTGGCAGTCAGGCCCAGTACCCGTCAGCTAGTGGGTGCTACAGGCAGGAGGAGTGAGGCCAAGATTTCGTTTTCCAGCTCACTGGGGTAGCCTGTCCATACAGGCCACATGGTGAATTGCACACCAGCTATTTGGAAAATATCACACAGAAGCCAGAGACAGTATTGCAGTTGGGGTCCCCCTCCTTGAATTACTGGTGAGTTTTAAGGAAGGAAGAAGAGCCTGGAAGGAATTGGTGAACCCCATCCCACCCTATGTTCCCTGAGTCTTGGCATAGATGGCACAGCAGCTAAACTTTGATGGCTCCATGCTCTGCCAGCGCTGTTACCTTCTACAAAGCAGGTGATACTTGGAGAGAGTGAAACTCCCCTTTGCTGGCTGCTGAGAATTAGGTTCCAGAGGCCTAGTTCACTTCTTGTGGTAGAAATAAGTGTTTGCGTTCTCATCTTAGCCTCCCATCAGTGAGGTGATGAATAAACAATTAAGGAAGTTGGAATGTTTGTTGCTCACTACAAGCTAAGATTACCACAGCCAGAGAGGAGGGAGCATAAGAGAGACGACCAGTGGTAAATTTATAAGAGTAGATTTTAAAACACAGAGGTCTGCCCACAGAAATACAAAGGATTGTTAAAAAATACTATGAACAACTCTACTCCAACAAACTAGACAACTTGGAGGAAATGGACATATTCCTAGAAAAATACAATCTTCCAAATCTCAACAGGCCAATAACTATGGAAGAAATCGAAGCAGTCATCAAAAAGCTTGCAGCAAACAAAAGCCCAGGACCAGACGGCTTAACAGGGGAGTTCTACAAAACATTCAAGGAAGAACTAAAACCTATCCTCCTCAAAATATTCCAAAAAATTCAAGAAGAAGGAACACTTCCCAGCTCATTCTATGAAGCTAGCATCACCCTAATACCAAAGCCAAATAAAGGCACCACAATGAAAGAAAATTATAGGCCAATATCCCTCATGAATATAGATGCCAAAATACTCAACTAAATTCTAGCAAATCTGATCCACCAGTACATCAGAAAGGTCATACACCATGACCAAGTAGGATTTATCCCAGGGATGCAAGGATGGTAAAATATCCGCAAATCAATAAACATGATACATCCTATAAACAAGTTGAGAGATAAAAATCACATAATCATATCAATTGATGCAGAAAAAGCATTTGACAAAATCCAACACCGCTTCTTGATAAAAACTCTCAGCAAGGTGGGAATAGAAGGATCATTCTCAACATAATAAAAGCCATATATGACAAACCCTCAGCCAACATCATACTCAATGGACATAAACTAAAATCATTTCCTCTAAGAACAGGAACAAGGCAGGGATGCCCCATTTCACCACTCCTGTTCAACATAGTACTGGAAGTACTAGCCATTGTGATCAGACAAGAAGAAATAAAAGGCATCCAAATTGGAAAAGAAGAAGTAAAACTATCCTTATTTGCAGATGACATGATACTGTACATAGAAAACCCTAAAGACTCCATCAAAAAATTATTAGACTTAATAAATGAATTTGGCAATGTTGCAGGATACAAAATTAATGCCAAGAAATCTATGGCACTTCTTTACACTAATAGCGAACTTACAGAAAGAGAGATTTAAAAAAAATCCCATTTACCATCACACCAAAAAAATTAAGATACCTAGGAATAAACTTAACTAAGGAAGTAAAAGACTTATATGTGAAAAACTACAGGACACTGAAAAAAGAGATAGAGGAAGACATAAACAGATGAAAGGACATATCGTGTTCATGGATTGGTAGAATCAATATCATCAAAATGTCCATACTTCCCAGAGGAATCTATAGATTCAATGCAATCCCCATTAAAATACCAACAGCATATTTCACAGATCTAGAAAGAACATTCCAAAAATTCATCTGGAATAAAAAAAGACCTCAAATAGCTGCAGCAATCCTAAGAAAGAAGAACAAAGTAGGTGGGATCGCAATACCAGATATCAAGCTGTATTACAAAGCCACTGTTCTTAAAACAGCTTGGTACTGGCGCAAGAATAGACATATAGATCAATGGAATAGAATAGAGAACCAGAAATTGACCCAAAGCACTATGCCCAATTAATACTCGATAAAGGAGGCAAAAGCATACAATGGAGTCAAGACAGTCTCTTCAATAAATGGTGTTGGGAAAAATGGACAGATACATGCAAAAAGATGACACTAGAACACCAACTCACACCATACACAAAAATAAACTCAAAATGGATAAAGGACTTAAACATAAGATGGGAAACCATAAAAATATTAGAGGAATACACAGGCAGCAAAATCACAAACATGTGCCGAAGGAATTTCTTCACTGATACTGCTCCTAGGGCAATGGAAGCTAAAGAGAAAATTAACAAATGGGACTACTTCAAAATAAAAAGCTTTTGCACAGTTAAGGAAACCATCAACAAAACAACAAGAAAACCCACTACATGGGAGGACATATTTGCCAATGATATCACCGATAAGGGTTTAATATCCAACATTTTCAGGGAACTCATACAACTTAACAAAAGGAAGATAAACAATCCAATCAAAAAATGGGCAATGGACCTAAATAGACACTTTTCAAAAAAAGACATACAGAAGGCTGAAAGACATATGAAAACATGCTCCAAGTCACTTATTACACTAGAAATGCAAATCCAAACAACAATGAGCTATCATCTCACACCTGTCAGAATGGCTATCATCAACAAATCAGCAAACGACAAGTGCTGGCGAGGATGTGGAGAGAGGGGAACCCTTCTGCACTGTTGGTGGGAATGCAGACTGGTACAGCCACTATGGAAGACAGTATGGAGTCTCCTTAAAAAATTGAAAATGGAACTCCCATTTGATCCTGCGATCCCACTTGTAGGAATATACCCCAAGAAACTAGAAACACCAATCAGAAAAGATATATGCACCCCGATGTTCATAGCAGCACAATTTACCATAGCTAAGATTTAGAAGCAGTCTAAGTGCCCATCAACAGATGAATGGATTGGAAAACGGTGGTATAACTACACAATGGAATACTATGCTGCTATAAAAAAGAAGGAATTCTTGCCATTTTTAGCAACATGGATGGAACTGGAGAGTATTATGCTAAGTGAAATAAGCCAGTCAATGAAAGAAAAATACTACATGTCCTCACTCATCTATGGATAATAAAGACCACTATAAATTGATGAAAATAAACAGATACAGAGGCAGAACAGCATTGAACGGACTGTCAACCTACAGCTGGAAGGCTGGGGAGGGTTGGAGGGGTGTTAAGAGATCAATTGAAGGACTTGCATGCATGCATATGAATATAATCAATGGACACAAGACACCGGGGGGGTAGGGGAGGAGGGAGGGTCAAGGGAGAAAAATGGAGACCTATCTAACACTTGTTGTGATACTATAAGCAATAAAACAAAATTTAAAAAAACACACAGAGGTCTGTAGCTCTCTCCTCAGTGGGTGGGCTTCTCCCTTGAGCTGGGTACAAGTGCCTTCCCCTTTCTAATATGTACCCCTCACCCTTCATGTTTTCTTTCTTACCTTCTCCCCTTCTCACTATCTTCCTTTCATTTCTCCTGTGAGCTCGTCTCCTACAGGTTCCACCTTTGGATCTTCCATCTGAGAGGATGTGCCCTCCCATATCTCAGGTCCTCTGATATTTCTCTCACCCACATACACCTTTCTCTCCAATCCTGATCCTTTGCTGTAATTTGGTTGGTGATAGAGGGCAGAGAATATCCTTGTGTCAGGCAGATTGAGCTTCTCTGGATGAGAGTAACAAGCACTGAGAAGCAGAATTCAGATTTTTCTTAATGGGAGAGGGTGACTGGCTTCAGAGCAGGGTAGGTGAGCAGAGTGATAGGTGACTTCTCAGTTCCCTCTGCATCCCCCACTCTCTCTGCATCCAGTGTCATGGCTCCCATTAGAAGCATGTTGGTCTCCACTTGGATCTCTAATACTATCTGACTGGTGAATGACTGAGGATTAGCAATGATTGGTAAAGCAATTTCCAGAATATATAAAGAATTCCTGCAACTCAACAACCAAAAGGCAAAGAGGTCAGTTAAAAATGGAAAAAGAACTTGAATAACTCTTTCTTCAAAGAAGGTATACAAATGGCCAATAAGTTTTTAAATCATGCTCATTAAGGAAATGCAAATCTAAACTACAATAAAATGGCACTTTATCTCTATTAGGATAGCTGGAATCAAAACAATGAAAAATAAGTGTGGGCAAGAATGTGAAGAAATCAGAATCCTAGTACATTGCTAGTGGGAATGTAAAATTGAAGAGCTGCTATAGAAAACAGTTTGGCAATTTTACTCCAGATACATACCCCAAATAATTGTAAATGGGGACTTACACAGATCCTTGTATGCCAATGTTTATTGCAGCATTATTCACAATAGCCAAAAGGTGGAAATACTCAGGAGTTCATTAACATATAAATGGATAAACGAATATGATAAAGCCCAATGCAATAGAGTAGTATCTAATCTAATAAAAGAGAAACATGCAAATTGGTGTCACTCTGCTACATGCCAAGCCATGCCCACCAGCCAATCAGAGGGACTATATGCAAATTAACCCAACCAAGATGGTGTCAGGCAGCCAAGGAGCTGGAGCAAGCAGGAGGCTTGGTTGCCCTGGTGATGGAAGAAGCCAAGCTTCCCACCTGCCCTGGCTGACTATGGCCTCTACTCAAGGCAACAAAGTTTCAATTATAAAAGATAAATAAATCCCAGTTACCTGCCTCTAGCCAGCCTCACTGGGAGTTTGGGTCGCTGGGGGCTGTGGCCAGCCTGCAAAGAGCCATCATCCCCTCACCCAGAATGGCCACACCCTCATGGGATAAGGGTCCCTGCTGGGGGGCTTGGCCAGCCTGAAAACAGCCATCAGCCCCTCACCAGGCTGGTCAAGCACCCCAGCAGGACCCCCCACCCAGAAGGAGCCAGCCTGAAAGCGGCCCTCAGCCCCTCACCCAGCAGGACCCCCCACCATGAAGGGGCCAGCCTAAAAACGGACCTCAGCCCTTCACCCAAGCTGGCCAGACACCCCAGCAGGACCCACACTCTGATCCAGGACACCCTTCAGGGCAAACCAGCAGCTCCTACCCATGCACAAAGCCTCTATCCTATATAATAGCAGGGCAATATGCAAATGGACCCTACAGAATGACTGGTCACTATGACACACACTGACTACCAGGGGGCAGATGCTCAATGCAGGAGCTGCCCCCTGATGGTCAGTGCACTCTCACAGGGGGAGCTCTGCTCAGCCACAAGCCAGGCTGACAGCTTCCAGTATAGCAGTGACGGTGGGAGCCTCTCCTTCCTCCTCAGCAGCGCTAAGGGTGTTTGACTGCAGCTCAGGCTGGCAAGTGGACATCCCCTGAGGGCTCCCGGGCTGCCAGAGGGATGTCTGACTGTCAACTTAGGCCTGGTTGCCCAGGGATAGGGCCTAAGCCAACAGGTGGACATCCCCCAAGGGATTCCAGACTGCAAGAGGGCACAGGTCAGGCTGAGGGACTCCTGGGCAAATTAACTGTCACTCCGTTGCAAAGATGGCAGCGCCCATAGCCACAAGATGGTGGCACCCAGTCCCCTTAGCCCCACTGATGAAGTGTTTGCGCCTGTTGGCCCGGCCAGGGGTCACAGTAACCAAGCAGAGAGGCAGGATCTGCCCACTTCGGTAGTGCATCAAGCCTTGTTTGTTCTGCTGCCTCTGGAGTGTCTGTGCCCAGCAGGGTCTGCTTGTCCACGAGCAGGCAAGTGGAGACCACAGGCAGCACCCAGCAGGGTCTGCTTGCCCATTGCTGAGGTGTGGAGCAGGTAGGCTGCGCAGAGATCAATGAACCACGGGGAGTGGGCTCAAGCCATCAGTAGGATATCCCTGAGGGCTCCTGGATTAGAGAGGATGCAGGTTGGGCTGAGGGACCCATCCCATGCACAAATTTTATGCACCAGGCCTCTAGTCTATAATAATAGAAGCATAATTTGCAAATCGACCGAATGGCCGAACAGTGGAACGACTGTCCGCACAATCTGCCAGACAAAGCCAGGGCTGCAAGGGTTGAAGCAGCTGGGACTGCAAAGGCCTACTCTTGTACAAATTTCATGCATTGGGCCTCTAGTTCAATCATAAAACATAATAAAGTTCTGGTACATGCTACAATATGGATGAATCTTGAAAACATGATGCTACATGAAATAAGTCAGTCGCAAAAGAACAAATATCATGTGATTTCTTGTATGTGAAATAGCTACAATAGGCAAATTCAGAGACAGGAAGCAGGTCAGAGGTTACCAGGGGCTAGATGGAGGAAATAATAGGGAGTTATTGTTTAATGGGTACAGTTTCTGCTTGGGTTAATCAAACACTTTTGAAAACAGATGGTGATAATGATTTTACAACATTGTAAATATGACAAATGTCATTAAATTATACACTGAAAATGGCAAATTTTGTTATATATTTTTTACCACAATAAAAACTTTCAAAACAAAAAGAAAAGAAAGAGTGCTTCAATGGGCAAATGCTTTAGAGGTTGGAGGTTGAATTTATGAGCCATTTACTAAGAGTTTGACCATGGGCAAGTCCTGACACCCTGGTCAAATCTTCATGTAGTCTGGATTTCCCCCCTAGGGGGCAGCAGAGTGCAGTGAACCAGAGCAGAGGATCTGACTACACCTGCCTGGTTCCAACTCCCACTTTCATGTGCTTGCTCTGTTCACCCCACCTGTACAATAGAGACAATACTACTTACCTCACTGGGGTTTTGTTAGGGTTGGATGAGTTAATTTATATAAAGTTCTTTAAAATAGTGCCGGGCAAGAGAGGAAAATGGCAGGTGAATAGGCAGACCTGGCATGTATCTAGTCCCAGGACCAAACTGGAAATTCAACTAAATTGGAGAACATTCACCTGGAATTATCAACTAAAGTCCAGCTGAGGAGGAGACATATCAAGGAAGGACACAAAACACCTGGAGACCAGTAGGAAGGGTGAGGTCATGAGGGGAGCGGACCCTGCTCCAGGGGCAGCAGGCTGGCAGACAGAGAATGAGGAGGGAACTCCTGGCTACAGGTAAGTCTGTTCCCTTAACAGCGGTTCACAACCTGTGGGTCACAATCCCTTTGGCAGTTGAACCACCCTTTCACAGGGGTCACTTAAGACGATCTGCATATCAGATGTTTACATTACGATTCATAACAGTAGCAACATTACAGTTATGAAGTAGCAATGAAAACAATTTTATGGTTGGGTCACAACATGAGGACCTGTATTTAAAGGTTGAGAACCACTGCCTTAGAAGATAGAGGCCCGGAGCACCAGAGCAGAGAACCACAGCACCTGTATCATCCAGCTGTGAAAGGTGGCAGGGCTTCTGGCTGCAACAGAGCCTGGAGCCCATAGACCAAAGCCAGTTGGAGAGAAAGTGCAGTTTCATTTTTCTTTTTTTTTCTCTCTCTCTCTAAACTGAGAGCTCAGGAGCTTTCATTTGTTACTACTCACCTGAGACTTTGGTGCAGGGAAGGAGACATGGACTTGAAGGGAAGCCCAGGTGGGAAGCATTGCAGGGAGACTTGGTGGAAGAGCAGCAAGGAGCATTAGGTCCTAGGCTCCGAAACTGAAATGGTCATTTATCCTGAGAGGAGCTAAGTGCTCCCAGCAGCCAGAGGGAAGGTTAAAGGAAAAAGCCAAGTACTAGGTGATACAGCTTGCCCCACCCACAGATGCCCTGCATGCCACACCCTGCATTTTGAGCTTTTCAGAGGAAACAAAAGGAGAGGCCAAGCTTACAGGTTTGAACAGTCTCAAGGAGCCCTCAGTGACTGGGTTAGAGGAAGGGCAGTACACCTCAATATCAATATCCTTGGAACCAAACTGATATTTTCCCTGTAAGGAGAACTGATAAAAACTTCAGCCAACCATTGGTCTCCATACAAGAAGCCATGTCCAGCCAAGGGCAGAGTAATATTTTGGGCCACCCGTGAAGGAATAGTTTTGGGACAGGAAAACACACCTACCATATTCCCTGAAAGCTAAACAGCACCTCCCCCACCTAAAGTCATTTCAGAAACAGACTATTGAGTGATTAAGATTGACAGCTGCCTAGCAGCAAAGGCAGGCAGAGGCAGAGCCTGGGAACCAGGAGAAGTGTGCTAACTAGCCCTGGGCTCCGTACTGTTAACAAACCTACCTTAGGAGGCAGATTGGCCCTTCATACTTGCAGCCAAGGCCTGTGGAGACTGACACAAATGGTGGATCTGTGGATCACTAGGACCTTCAAGCAGGTTGCCGAAAGCCAAAAGACAGTGCCTTACAGTGTTTAGAACCTAAGTACCTAGCAGGAAGCTCAAAATTGACAGACAGAACAGGAGAGTGGGATTCAAAGCGAGCTCCCATGGGACATTAAACTCAACTGAAATGAATACCACTTCACTTTTTTTTTCTCCTTTTCAATTTATTTTCTCTCCCTTTTCTCTTCTTTGTTTTCTTTTGAGTTTTTATCCTTTATTTCTTTTTCCCCTTTTTAATTTTATCTTCAACATTGATTTATTATTTCATTCTCTATTATTTCATTCATATATCTAATTTTCCTCTTCCTTTATCCTACTCAAATTTTCTTTTTTTTCACTACTTACTTTTTTCTCTCTCTTTTCTTTTTCTACTGCTTTCTCATCTTTTTTCTTTTTTATATTAGGTCTATCTTCTTTCTTCTCTATTTTCTTTTCCAATTTTTTTCATTTTTTTTTTCATTTATTTTCTCTTTTATTTTAAAATTTCCCTACCCTTATTTTTCTAATTATTTATTTTATTTTATTTTTGTTGTGGCTATGCATCTATATATTCTGACCCCTCTTTTCTTGTTTTTTTGTTTGTTTGTTTGTGCTCTTTTTTGTTTTCTCTTATTTTTTTCCTATGATTTTTTTAAAAAAATTCTTTATTGTTTAATCTTTTTTTCTATAATTCTTGCTCTATTTTCTATTGCCTAATTCTCTCTCCTCTTGTGGTTCCTTTTAGTTGGTGCTGTAGGGGTCTTGTGTACATTTTGGTTTTCTTTCTTCTGTTTCATGTTTTGTTTTGTTGTATCTTGCTTTGTTCAGTCAGCACCTCCACAACAGCTTGCAAACCATGGTCTGGGATGAGCCACATAGTCAGCCAGCCTGACAGAATATTATCCACATGAACAAGACAATAACATGCAAAATCCAACTACAACAGGAGAACCCAAATTATTCAAGTAATGGGCTCTCCTAGAAT
Organism: Murina feae; assembly: GCA_004026665.1. Classification (NCBI taxonomy): domain Eukaryota; kingdom Metazoa; phylum Chordata; class Mammalia; order Chiroptera; family Vespertilionidae; genus Murina; species Murina feae. The sequence continues at coordinate 15,931 of PVJC01021393.1, forward strand.
ACCCAACTCAGGATATCTAAGAGACTACACTACTGGGTCACATAAACACCAACTACATAAGACCACCCTACAAAATCTGGGAGGCATAGCTGTTTGATATAATACATAGAAACAAAAACAAAGGAACAGCAAAAAAATGGGTAGACAAATAACTCCCAAATGAAAGAAAAGAAGAAAATGCCAGAAAATCAACTAAATGAAATGGAGGCAAGTAATTTGTCAGATAAAGAATTCAGAGTAATGGTAATAAGAGTGCACAAACAATTTGTAGTAAGAACTGTAATCAACTAAATTAGAGTTATGAGTCTCAATTAGAGCTATACTAACATTAAAAGAGAGCTTTAAACAATAAATAAAAATCAATTGGAAATGAGGAATGACATAACTGAAGTAAAGAACACCCTGGAATGATTCAACAGTAGACTAGAAGAAGATGAGGGCTGAAACAGTGAATTAGAAGACAAAGTAGAAAAAAAAACACCTATTCAGAGCAGCAAATGGAGAAAAAATTAAAAAGCAAGGGGAGATTTTAAGGGAGCTTTGGGACAACATGAAATGCAACAACATTCAAGTCATAGGGGTATCAGAAGGAGAAGAATCCAAGCAAGGAATAGACAACTTGTTTGAAGAAATGATATCAGAAAATTTCACTAACTTGGTAAAGGAAAAAGTCACTCAAGTCCAGGAAACACAGAGAGTCCCAGCCAAGATGAACTCCAAAAGACCCACACCTAGGCACATAATAATTAAAATGGCAAACATTAAAGGCAAAGAATCTTAAAGGCAGAGAGAGAGATATATATATATATATACAAGGGAGCTCCTATTAGATTGTCAGATGAATTCTCAATAGAAATATGTTAGCTCGAAGGGAATGGAATGAAGTATACAGGTAATGAAAACCAAGGGACTGAACCCAAGACTATTCTATCCAGTAAACTTATGATTCAAAATTGAAGGTGACATAAAGAGCTTCACAGACAAAAACAGACTAAAAGTGTTTAGTACCACCAAACCAACACTGGAAGAAATGCCAAAGGGAATGTTATAAGAAGAAGAAATAGAGAAAAAAGAACATAGGCATAAAGAAAAAAATGGCAATAAATAAGTACCTATCAATAATAACCTTAAATGTAAATGGCTTAAATGCTCCAATCAAAAGACATAGAGAAGCTGAATGGATACTAAAACATGACTCATATATATGCTGTCTACAAGAGACCCATCTCAGAACAAAGGACTCACACATACTAAAAATGAAGGGATGGAAAAAATTTCTCCAGGCAGATGGAAAATTTTGTCAGTATTCATATTTGACAAAATCAATCTCAAAGAGAAGGCCATAACAAAATATAATGAAGGCCACTTCATAATACTATAAGGATTGATACAACAAGGATATAACTTTATAAACATATATGCACTCAATTCAGAAGCATCCAAATATATATAGAACTTCTGGAAGATATCCAGAGAGAGAATAACAGCAGTACAATCACAGTTGGGGACTTCAGCATGCCACTGATATCACTGGATAGATCTTCTAGACAAGAAATCAACAAGGAAACAGAGATCCTAAATGTTACACTAGATCAGATGGAATTAATTGACATTTTCAGAACATTTCATTTCAAAGCTGCAGAATATACATTCTTCTCAAGTACACATGAAACATTTTCAAAGATAAAGCACACGTTAGGACACAAACTAAGTCTCTACAAGTTCAAGAAGATTGAAATCATATCAAACATCTTTTCAGATATCAATGGCATGAAATTAGAAATCATCTATAATAAAAACACTCAAAAACATTCAAACACATGGAGGCTAAATAGCATAGTATTAAACAATGAATAGGTTACCAAATAGATCAAAGAAGAAAACAAAAACATCCTGGAAACAAATGAAAATGAATACCAAACAACCCACTATCTATGGTACACAGCAAAAGCAGTCCTGAGAGGGAATTTCATAGCACTACAGGCTTATGTCAAAAAAACAAGTAAAACTTTTCATACATTGTGTAACCCTGAGGAGTTAACGGTTGGAAATAATAAAGATCATAATGAAAATAAATGATGTAGAGATAAAAAAAGAAAGATCAAGAAAACTAAGAGCTCATTCTTTGAAAAGATAAAGAAGATTGATGAATCTTTAGCCAGACTCATCAAGAAATAAAAAGAGAGGACTCAGATAAGTAAAATCAGATATGAAAGAGACGAAGTAACAACTGATCCCACAAAATACAAAGGATCCTAATAAAATACTAAGAATAACTACATTCCAACAAACAGGATAACCTGGAAGAAATGGACATATTCTTAGAAAATACAAGCTTCCAAAACTCAATCAGGAAGAATAAAAATCCTGGATAGGCTGAGAGTTACTGCTGAAATTGAAGCAGTAATAAAAAAATTAAAAAAAAAAACTTCCAGCAAATAAAGCCCTGGCCAGATGGCTTCACAGGGGAGTTTTAACAAACATTCAAAGAAAAACTAACACCCATCCTTTTCAAACTATTCAAAAAATTCAAGAGGAAGGCACACTCCCAAGTTCTTTCTATGAGGCCAGCATTACCCTAGTCCCAAAACCAGATAAAGACACCACATAAAAAGAGTATTACAGGCCAATATCCCTGATGAACATAGATGCTAAAATTCACAACAAAATACTAGCAAATCGGATCCAGCAATAGATTAAAAAGATCATACACCATGACCAAGTGGGATTTATTCAGGGGATGCAAGGCTGGTATAATATTCGCAAATCAATATATGTGATACAGCACATAAACAGATTGCAAGACAAAAATCACATAATCATGTCAATTGATGCAGAAAAACCATTCAACAAAATCCAACACTGTTTTTTGATAAGAACTCTCAGCAATGTGAGAATAGAGGGATCATACTTCAACATAATAAAAGCCATATATGACAAACCTACAGCCAACGTTATACTCAATGGGCAAACACTAAAACCACTTCCCCTAAAAATAGGAACAGGACAGGAATGCCCACTTTCACCACTCCTGTTCGACATGGCACTAGAAGTGCTAGCCATAGCAATCAGACACAAAGAAAAAATAAAGGCATCCAAATTGAAAAGGAGGAAGTAAAACTCTCAATACTGACAGGTGACATGATATTGTACATAGAAAACCCTAAAGACGCCATCAAAAAACTACTAGATTTAATAAATGAATTCAGAAATGTAGCAGGATACAAAATTAACACCTAGAAATCTATGGCATTTTTATAAACCAATAATGAACTCTCAGAACAAGAAACAAAAAAACAATCCAATTTACCATTGCAGCAACAACAACAAAAATAAGATACCTAGGAATAAACATAGCTAAGGAGATAAAAACCTGTACTTGGAAAACTACAAGACTTTGGAAAATGAGATACAAGAAGATATAAACAAGTGGAAGAATATACCATATTCAATGATTGGTAGAATAAACATCACTAAAGTGTGCATACTACCCAAAGCAATCTATAAATCCAATGCAATCCCTATTAAAATAACAATGACTTATTTCCCAGACCTAGACCAACAACTCCAAAAATTTACATGAAACCAAAAATGACTCTGAATAGCTGCAGCAATCTTAAGAAGAACAAAGTTGGAGGAATAAAATACCAGATATCAAGTTATACTACAAAAACCACTGTACTCAAAACAGCTTTGCACTGGCACAAGAACAGCTTTATAGATCAATGGAACAGAGCAGAGATCCCAAAAATCAACCCAAGCCACTATGCTCAATAAATACTTGACAAAAGAGGTAAGAGCATACATTGGAGCAGAGACAGTCCCTTCTATAAATGGTGTCAGGAAAATTGGACAGGTACATTTGAAAAAATGAAACTAGACCACCAACTTAACACCATACACAAGAATAAACTCAAAATGGATAAAAGACTTAAATGTATGGTAAGACACAAAACCATAAAAATTTTAGAAAAAATCATAGGCAGCAAAATCTCAGATATCTCTCATAGTAATATCTCCTAGGGCAAAGAAAACTAAGGAAAAATAAACAAATTGGGCTACATCAAAATAAAAAGCTTCTGCACAGCAAAAGAAGCCATCAAGAAAATGACAAGAGAGCTTATTGTATGGGAGAACATATTTGCTAATGACATATCTGATAAAGAGTTAATCTCAAAATATATAAGAAACTCATACAACTTAACAAAAGGATGACAAACAATCCAATTAAAAATGGGGAAAGGACCTAAATAGACACTATTCCAAAGTGGACAGACAGAAGGCCAAGAGACATATGAAAAAATGCTCAAAGTCACTAATCATCTGAGAGAAGCAAATCAGAATGACAATGAGGTATCACCTCACACCTGTCATAATGGCTGTCATCAACAAATCAGTATGTGCAAGTGTTAGCAACTTGTGGAGAAAAAGGAACCCTAGTACACTTCTGGTAGGAATGCAGACTGACGCAGCCACTATGGGAAACAGTGTGGAGTTTCCTCAAAAATTTAAAAATGGAACTCCCATTTGACCCAGTGATCTCACTTCTACGATTACATCCTAAGAAATAAGAAACATCAATAAAAAAAGAATGTATGCATCACTATTTTCATAGCAGCACAAGTTACAATAGCTAAGATTTGGAAACAGCCTAATTGTCCATCAGTAGGTGAATAAATTTAAAAACTGTAGTACATTTACATGATGGAATACTACACAGCTATACAAAAGAACTCTTACCATTTGCAACAGCATGTATGGACCTGGAGAGTATTATGCTAAGTGAAATAAACCAGTCTAAAAAAGATAAGTATCACATGATCTCACTCATATGTGGAATCTAATGCATAATATAAAATGATTCAGAGACATAGAAGCAGGAAGAAGGTGAGGGAGGGTAGGTGATCAAATTAGGTTTAATGTACATGTGACTATAGAGACACATCTCTCATCACAGGGCAGGTCGTGAGATATTTCTAAGTCATTCCATGGCACAGAAAAATTCTTGTTTGGAACCAGAACTCACTCACTAAAAGCCAGAAGGCCCCTCCCCCATCATTGTAAAATCCAAAACTTTCCCACAAATTTCCAAAATGCTCCCTAGGAGGATGCTGCTGAGCTGAGGTGTCAACATTCAAGCGCCATTATTACCCTACTAGGGGCCTGGTGCACAAAAATTTGTCCACTCGAGAGGTCCCTCAGTTCGGCCTGTGCCGTCTCACAGTCTGGGACCTCTCTGGGGCTGTCCACCTGCTGGCATTCCTGGTCAGCTTGGGTGAGGGGCTGATGGCTCTTTGCAGGCTGGCCAAGCCCCCCAGTAAGAGCCCTCATCTCATTGGGGTGTGGCCAGCATGGGCAACAGACTGAGGGCTGTTTTCAGGCTTTTAAGCTGCCCACAGCTCCCATTGACCCAATGTCCCAGCAAGGCTGGCTGGAAGCATGTTTCTGCGGTTTATCTTCTATAATTGATACACTGTTCCTTTAAGCCGAGGCCTAGGCAAGTAATGAAGCCTCCTGTCTGTTTTAGCTCTGTGGCTTCTAAAGTTGAAAGAATGTTGTCTTAGTAGTCACAGCCAGGGCTGCTATTTGCTTCAACTCCAAGGCTTCTATAATTGAGACAATGTTGCAAATATGTTGTTGCCTGGAACCTGGAGAAGCCGAGCCGGCCAGTAGACAGTTTACTCCTGCTGCAATGGAAGCATCTGTTTACTCCAGCTCCATGACTGCTGGCTTTTATCTTGTCTGGGTTAATTTGCATACAGTCGCTCTGATTGGCTGGTGGGCATGGCTTAGGCATCCTGAAGAAATGGTCAATTTCAATATTACTCTTTTATTAGATTAGATGGTACCCCCACCCACATTCTGCTGAGTTTGTTTTTTTTGGGTTGTCATGCTGAGAAAAGGGACATTATTAAACATTTAAAATGCTTTGGGTATAAGGTGGGGTTTTTTTTGCTTGTTTGGCAAGATGACGATATTGAAATTAAAAATACAAATCCCTCCAGTGACAATGACCAAGAAACAAGCCACTAATGTATCCCTTCCTTGCAGCTTTGCAACAGAGACTTGCTCAGTGAGACCCAGTGGAGGTTTGCAGCTCCAGAGCAAGAGGAAACCGCCTGCCCATGGATTCTGCAGCTGCCAGTGTTGTTGGTAACAAGGTAGCTCTGCTTAGTTCAAAGGATTGGAGGCTCCTTCTTTTTTTTTTGAAATAAGCCAGTCAGAGAAAGATAAATATCATAGGATCTCACTCATTTGTGGAATATAGAGAACAACATACACTGATGGACAGGAACAGATCCAGAGACAGAGAAGCAGCCATAGGTCTGTTGATCTCTGGAGGGAGGGTGGGGGTAGGGGGGAGAGATCAACCAAAGGACTTGTATGCATACATATAAGCCAAGCCAAACCAATGGACTCAGACAACAGAGGGATGAGAGCATGGTGTGTGTGTGTGGGGGGGGGGAGTTGGGGGTTATTGGGAGATGAGGACACATTTGTAATACCTTGACCAATAAGGAAGAAAAAAAAAGATTGGAGGCTCCTCTTGAAAGGGGTCACTGATGCTCATCTCTGCTGCCCTCCAGGGTAAAATGATGAAGTGTAGCTTGTTTCCCAGCCAAAAACCAAAAGGCATCGCCACCCAAACCCAAAATCTCAAGAAGGGCGACTGCCCCCGTCTGCTGCAGGCAGAAAAATATTCCTCACCCCACCTGAAGGGGTTGAACATGGGGCGTGGGTGAGGTGGGGGGAGGTCCCCAGTTTAGCCTGCGCACTGCAGCCCAGAAACTGCATCTCTGGCCAGAGGCTCTGGGAAGAAAAATGCACAAAGGTCAGCTGCCTCCTCCGCACCATGCTCCCAGCCCAGCGCAGCCACAGTAGAGTGCCTCCTGGGAATCCCAGGTGCAAGGGCCTCCACAGAGAGAGTGAGGATAGAATTGCTCCCCAGCAAACACAGGCTCCCTGGGCGTCTTGGGACTTCAGAAACCTGAGTCGGTTTTTAATGAGATGTTAGAGGACAATAGCGCAGGAAACCTCACTGCTCCTCACTACCACCAGGGTCCCGTTTCCCGTTGTGCTTCCCCCAGGACGGGAGCTCAAGTGTCTGTGACATTTTGTTCCTCTGGATGCTGTGGTTTAGAGTGGGAGACTACCTAAGAGAATCTGGGGGTGATACTGCTTCAGAACTCAGCTCTGGTGCGGGCTTTTTCTGCAAACTGCCCCAAACTGGTTCCCATTTAGCACGAGTCACCTCCTCTCCCGTATTTCCAGACCTGCTCTTTTGTCATCTACCTACAAGGAATCATTTCTGCTTCAAGTGAGCAATGGAAGGCCCTATTTCATTTAATTTTTGTGATCAACACAGGTAGACCTCACCATATCTTTCTTCTCAAACAGCAAAAATAGCACTTTATTGAAACTTCCTTGAACAATACTTTCATTGCTGATCAACAACTTCCCCCACAGGTGGGGACAGCAAAAGCGATCTCTGTTTCTATTAGCACCACTGATGAAAGAGAAACATTCTTAACATAGACCTTGGAAAGGGAACATGGAGTAACACTGGAACTTTCAACTTTAGGTCCAGCACCATGGTCTGAAAACGCTTCCTTCTATCTTGCTCCTGGAGCCACACCTTGTACCCAGGGCCACTGTGGGCCTTAATTCCAAAACATGCATTTTTTAATATTTTACCATCTTTACAATTGGGATGCGTCTTGTACACCTGTTGTCATCATGACATTAGGAAGTATTTTTTTTCACAATACATAAAATAATGTTGTGTTTTATAATTAATAATATCATGGATCTTATGAGATACAATAAACGAACAAGGCAATAAATGGGTGGAACGTTTCCTGAAATTTGATCAGTGGGAAATGCACAATGAAGAAATTTCAGGTTGCACCTTTTAATGGAGTTATCAGATTAAAATAACAGAAATACTAAAGTATTTCTAGAGTGTAAAATATCCTGCCTTAGCTTGTGCTGCTGCTGCAACCTCCACCGCTGGGTTCAGGATCTGAAAAAATGAAAGCACTAGACAAGAAATATAAATTATTGAGGGGGTGTCTCTTTCATGAAGAACACACTGACCTCTGGCCCATCTGCTTTTTATTTACTTGAATATACATTTGCCCTTTAGCAATGCATACAGACATAGCAAAGGTAAGGGAATTTGCCTTGAGCCACCACTATCTCAATACAAACAGTCGGTGCGTAGTGCCAGCCCTGCCAATGCCCAAGGTCCATTGCATTCCTTGGTGCACACTCATGATAGTATCAGCAGTGGGTTCCTGCATGCTGTTATAACACAATACCATAAACTGGGCAGCTCAAACAACAGACATTTATTTCTCATGGTTCTGGAAACTGGGAAATCCAAGGCAAATGTGCCAACAGATTTGGTTCTTGGGGAGGGCTCCTTTTCTGGCTTGTAGACAGCCATCTTATCACTATGTCCTCAAATAGGAGAGGGAAGGAGGGAGAGAGAAACATGAAGGAAAAGCTCTGGTCTCTTCTTCTAAGGGACTAATTTCTTATGAGCACCCCAGTCTCATGGCCTTATCTGAACTTAATTACCACCTATTTTAGTCTCCTTTAGCTGCTATAAAAATATCATTAACTGGGTAAGATCAGAAATTTATTGCTTATAGTTTTGGCAGCTGGAAGGTGCTCAGGGTTTGGTGGAAGCCTTCTTCTTGGCAGCAGGCTGCTGATTTCTTATTGTGTCCTCATGTGGTGGAAGGTTTCCCAGATCCCCAAACTGGTTGACAATGCACGGGTTAATGGACAGGCCAAGCTACTCCTCTTATGGAGTCCAAGGTTACTGTCCCAGGTTCTTTTTGCGAAGAGCAGGGGTTTTATATAGGACAAGAGCAAAGACAAAATACACACAAATGCAGTTAATGAGATGCTTGAGTCACACAGGGTTTATTTACCTAAGTTCTAGCGGCTTCTAGGGCACAGGCAGCCCACCTGGTGATCCTTGTGACAAGACCCACAGCAGGTTGGTCCACAAAATGAGTTGAGGTGCGCACCACGGTCTGCAGGTTCAGTCTCAGCACTCCCGTCCACCAGCTCGGCTCGGGCTTCACTCGGACAGAGTCCCTGGCATCTCAGGAAGGGGAGAGAGAGGGACAGGGTCTCTGGGCACATCAGGAAGGGAAGGCGAGAGAATTCCCACCATGGAGCAGAAGTTGACAGCTCTGAGGCACTTGCTCAGGGGCTCTCCTTTTAAGCGCATTTCAGCAGGCTTCTTCAGTGTCTTATTGTGGATGCCTGGTGTGGCTTCTGCCTTTCTATCTATCTCACACATTTGGGTCGTAAAGGGGTACAGCAGGGTGTAACAGGGTGTAACCCTTCTTACTTTAACATTTCTGTTAGTAAAGTAGTTCACACATCCTAAAACTCAAAAAGTGTTTTCAGTGCAAATAAAACTCTAACCAACATATTTCATATGCCTAAATAACACACTATTCAATAATTACTGTAACCACACTCTATCCAATACATTTCATATGCCTAACTAACACACTCTTCAATAATTACTGTAACTAAACTCTATGTAATACATTTCATATGCCTAACACACTCCTTATTAATTACTATAACCACATTCTATCTAATACATTTCATACACCTAACACATTCTTCAATAATTACAATAACCACACTTTATCTAATATATTTCATAAACTTAACTTCAATAATTACTATAACCAAACTCTAATGCATTTCATACACTTAACTAACACACTCTTCAATAAATACTGTAAACAAACCCTATCTAATACATTTCATACACCTAACTAACACACTCTTCAATAATTACTATAACAAACCCTAATACATTTCATATACCTCAATAACACACTCTTCAATAATTATTGTAACCACACTCTATCCAATACATTTCCTATACCTAACACACTCTTCAATAATTACTATAACCAAACTCTATCTAACACATTACATATACCTATCTAACATATTCTTCAATAATTACTATAACCCAAGTCTATCTAATACATTTCATATACCTAACACACTCTTCAATAATTACTATAACCAAATTCTATCCAATACATTTCCTATATCTAACACACTTCAAAAATAACTATAACCAAATTCTATCCAATACATTTCCTATATCTAACACACTCTTCAATAATTACTATAACCAAACTCTAATTCATTTCATATAACCAACACACTCTTCAATAATTACTGTAACTAAACTCTATCCAATACATTTCATATACCTAACACACTGTTCAACATTTACTATAACCAAAATCTATCCAATACATTTTATACACCTAACTAACACACTCTTCAATAATTACTATAACAAACCCTAATACATTTCATATACCTCAATAACACACTCTTCAATAATTACTCTAACCACACTCTATCCAATACATTTCATAAACCTAACACACTCTTCAATAAATACTGTAACCAAACTCTATGTAATACATTTTATATACCTAACACACTCTTCAATAATTACTATAACCAAACTCTAATACATTACATATACCTAATTAACATACTCTTCAATAATTACTATAACCAAACTCTATCCTATACATAACACACTCTTCAATAATAACTATAACCAAACTTTTTCTAATACATTTCATACACCTAAGTAACACACTCATCAACAATTACTATAACCAAACCCTATCTAATACATTTCATATACCTCAATAACACTCTTCAAAAATTACTGTAACCACACTCTAACCAATACATTTCATAAACTTAACACACTCTTCAATAAATACTGTAACCAAACTCTATCCAATACATTTCCTATACCTAACACACTCTTCAATAATTACTATAAACAAACAATAATACATTTCATATTCCTAGCTAACACACTCTTCAATAATTACTATAACCAAACTCTATCTAATATATTTCATACACCTAACACATTCTTCAATAATTACTGTAACCAAAATCTATTGAATATATATCATATAACTAACCAGCACACTCTACAATAATTACTATAACCAAACTCTATCTAATACATTTCACATGCCTAACTAACACACTCTTCAATAATTATTGTAACTAAACTCTACCCAATACATTTCATACACCAAACACATTCTTCAATAATAACTATAACGAAACTCTATCCAATACATTTCCTATACCTAACACACTCTTCAATAATTACTATAACCACACTCTATCCAATACATTTCCTATACCTAACACACTCTGCAATAATTACTATAACCAAACTCTATCTAATACATTTCATGTACCTAAAACACTCTTTAATAATGACTATAACCAAACTCTATCCAGTACATTTCCTATACTTAACTCACTCTTCAATAATAACTAAAACGAAACTCAATACAATACATTTCCTATACCTAACACACTCTTCAATAATTACTATAACCAAAACCTATCTAATATATCTCATACACCTAACTAACACACTCTTCAATAATTACTATAACCAAACCCTATCTAATACATTTCATATATCTCAATAACACTCTCTTCGATAATTACAGTAACCACATTCTATCCAATACATTTCCTATACCTATCACACCAATAATAACTATAACCAAACTCTATCCAATATATTTCCTATACCTAACACACTCTGCAATAATTACTATAACCAAACCATATCTAATACATTTCATATACGTTAATAACACACTCCAATAATTACTGTAACCACACTCTATCCAATACATTTCATAAACCTAACACACTCTTCAATAAATACTGTAATCAAAATCTATTGAATACATATCATATACCTAACCAGCACACTCTTCAATAATTACTATAACCAAACTCTATCCAATACATTTCACATGCCTAATACACTCTTCCATAATTACTGCAACCACACTCTATCCAATACATTTCCCATGCCTAACACACTCTTCAATAATTACTGTAACCACACTCTATCCAATACATTTCATAATCCTAACACACTCTTCAATAATTACTATGACCAAATCTCCAATATATTTCCTATCCGTAACACACTTCAATAATAACTATAAACAAACTCTACCAATAAATTTCCTATACATAACACACTCTTCAATAATTACTATAACCAAACTCTAATACATTTCATATAACTAACACACTGTTCAACAATTACTATAACCAAAATCTATCCAATACATTTCATACACCTAACACACTCTTCAATAATTACTGTATCCACACTCTATCCAATATATTTCATAAACCTAACACACTCTTCAATAAATAAAGTAACCAAACTCTATCTAATACATTTCATA
>PVJC01021394.1:0-28248 GCA_004026665.1 Murina feae
ATGAGGCGGGGTTTTCCCTGCTTTCTGGTGGCTGGAGGAAGATGGGCAGTAGGCAAGCTTGGGAGGCAGGCAGCACCCAGCCCTGGCCACAGCTCAAAAAAGAGAACAACATGCAGGGGAGGGCAAAAGTCTGAGAGATCAACATAGAGGGGGTGCCTGCTCCAAGCCTGGGGGCAGGCCCCCAGCAGGTAGACACACACAGAAGGACTGCTCCGAGCCTCAGATGTGGCTGGGGGCAGGTCCTCAGTGGCAACACACACACACACACACACACACACACACACGGTGCCTGGCAGACTGGGGCCATCATAGGACATCCACTGAGGGGTTCCAGACTGTGAGAGGGGGCAGGCTGGGCTGAGGGACCCCCTCTCCCCGTCCCCATGCACAAATTTCATGCACTGGGCCCCTAGTCCTATAATGGTTCTGGAATCAATCCCCTGCAGAAACCTAAAGATGACTATAGATAAACTTATAAAGGCAAAAAGTAGAATGGTGGTTTCCAAGGGCCAAAGGGTGGGGAAAATGGGGAGTTACTGTTCAATAGGCATAGAGTTTCAGTCATGGAAGATGAAAAAGTTTTATTCACCTGTTTTGCAACAGTGTACATATAATTAGAAGTATTGTGCTGTATACTTAATTTAAGAAGGTAGATCTCATGTTGTGTGTCCTTTACCACAAGAAAAAAATACATCTCAGTATTGTGGTGCTAAGTTTAAAACACTTGTTTTTGGAAGCATTTTATATAGATATATAGGTTTACCATCTGTAGGTAAATAAAGTGAATTATACATTATTGCACTCACATTGATTGAACATGTACTGCTGTGTTATTTATAAATAGTCTTATTTAGTTCTCTAAAGGAATCCTGCAGTATCACAATATAAATATTATTCAAACTTTCATTGATCCATTTAGCAAATATTTTTGTGCATTTGCTATTTGCCTGCACTGTTTAAGGCACAGAAGATATAGCAGAGCACAAAACAAGCAAATGACCTGACCTCATGAAACTTAGGCTACAGTAAAGGAGATAGAAAAGAAGTAGTTATATAATTTTTATAACTAGATATAAAAGTATGATATAATAGAATATACACTAATATAATACAATATGGTTCAATGTAATATCAAGTGGTCAAATGTTATGACAAATAATAAAGCAGGATGAGGAATTAAAATCAGGACTATTTTAGAAAGGTCAGGGAAGGCCACTTTGAAGAGATAGCATTTGAATAGGTCTGAGTGAACTGAGAGAATAAGCCATGAAATACCTGAACAAAGAACATTTTTGGCAGAGAGATCAACACAGCAAAGGCCAAAGGGGGAGGAGAATGCTTAGTATACTTAAACAATAGCAAGGAGGCCAGTGTGACTGGAATCCAGAGAAAGAGAGAAAACATACAGAAGTGGATGTTTCAGTTTTCATCTAACCAGTGGTACTTCAGCAGTTTGGTTAACTCCAAAACCCATGCCTATTCCATTATTCTCAGCCATTTATTACAAAAGCCTGATTAATCCTCATTGATGGTAAAAAAGCACTGAAAAACATGTTTCCAAAAATATTTCATATAGGTATATTGGCTTCCCATTCCCATTTTTCTACCCTGCCTGTGGGAAAGAAAGGACAAAGACTTGAGGCATATATATGACTACACTTTTACTATCATTTTTGTTAAGGGGACTTTATGCTTAATAATGTAAAATGCAGCCTTAATTTACAAATATAATATTGAGGGACCAATAGCCTTGATTTAAGTTTGCTCCTTAAGAAAAGCTAAAGTGAGAAACCAAGATGGTGGCATAGGTAAACACCTGAAATTGCTGCCTCGCACAACCACTTCAAAACTACTACAAAAAGAAAAAAAAATGGACACCACCCAGAACCACAGGAAGGCTGGCTGAGTGGAAATTCTACAACTAGAAGGAAAGAGAAAAGCACACTGAGACTCACAGGTGGAGCGGAAGTAAAGTGAAGAGGTATGGAGGTGCATAGAAAGGATTGGCAACTGAGGACATGGTTCTCTTTTTCAATTTGGAGGCAGTCACAAGCTCCCGGCGGCTCTAAACTCCAGTTCCAGGTGAGTTTCTGGGGATCCAGACTCATAGGGGAAGAAATTGGACTATATGGCATTGGGAGGAACTCCAGAGCAGCTTTCTTTGAGAGGTGCTTGCAGTGATTACCAAGGGACACTGAGACACGAGGCCTCTTAGGGCAGGGCTGAGGATCAGTCATAGCCATTTGCTCTGCCCTATTGATTCCCCAATGCCCCGCCCCACCCAAGCTGTATGCAGAGGCTTTTGCATATAAAAGGCTGGTAGCCTCAGGCAGAGCCCAAATTAGCACCTCCATAGAGATCCAAGAGCCAGTGTACCCAGTGGTTAGAGTGGGACCATCCAGATTACAACTCTGCAGATCCATAAAGGACACACTCAGGAGGCAGACTCAGTGAGTACCAAAGCCCCACTGAAGCAACTCTTGCCTCATAAGGGTGTCTCCAGCACAGAAGTTCTCCCAACATAGACACAGCTGATTCTCACAGCCAAGTGGTCTGGAGGTCAATTCCTCCCAGTGATACCAACAACAGTCAAGGCTTAGCTACAACAAGACTGTGCACAAAGCCTACAAAGGGGTGCACCAAGAGTGTCCACCTCAGGTAATTGGGGAGGCTGAGCCACTTGGCCCTATAGGACACCTAGCACAGAGGGCCACTCTATCAACACAGGAAAGCAGTCAAAATGCAGAGACAAAGAAACAGGTCACAAATGACAGAAATGAAGGAAAGCAAACTATTGGATATAGAGTTCAAAACCACAGTTATGAGGTTTTTCAAGAATTTTCAAGAAACTGCCAATAAATTTAGTGAGAGCCTCAAGGATATGAAAAAGGACTAGCTAGAAATTAAGCATACACTGACTGAAATAAAGAATAATATACAGAGAGAGATCCAACAGCAGACTAGAGGATCACAAGAATCAAGTCAAAGATTTGAAATATGAACATGCAAAAAACACCCAACCAGAAAAGCAAAAAGCAAAAATAATCCAAAAATATGAAGACAGTGTAAGGAGCCTCTGGGACAACTTCAAGCATACCAACATCAGAATTATAGGGGTGCCAGAAGAAGAGAGAAAGCAAGATATTGAAAACCTATTTGAAGAAATAATGACAGAAAACTTCCCCTACCTGGTGAGAGAAATAGACTTACAAGTCCAGGAAGTGCAGAGAACCCCAACCAAAAGGAATCCAAAGAGGACTACACCAAGACACATCATAATTAAAATGCCAAGAGCAAAAGACAAGGAGAGAATCTTAAAAGCAACAAGAGAAAAACAGTTAGTTACCTACAAGGGAGTACCATATGACTGTCAGCGGATTTCTCAACAGAAACTTTGCAGGCCAGAAGGAAGTGTCAAGAAACATTCAAAGTGATTAATAGCAAGAACCTACAACCAAGATTAGTCTACCCAGCAAAGCTATCATTCAGAATTGAAGGTCAGATAAAGAGTTTAGCAGATAAGAAAAAGCTAAAGGAATTCATCACCAACAAACAAGTATTATATGAAATGCTGAAAGGTATTCTGTAAGAAGAGGAAGAAGAAGAAAAAGTAAAGATAAAAATTATGAGCAACAAATAGATGTCTATCAACAAGTGAATCTAAAAATCAAGTGAATAAAAAATCTGATGAACAGAATAAACTGGTGAATAGAATAGAATCAGGGGCATAGAAAGGGAGTGGACTGACAATTCTCAGAGGGAAAAGGGTGTGGGGGGTGCAGGAAGAGACTGAGGAAAAATCATACACCTATGGATAAGGACAGTGGGGGGGTAAGGGCAGAGGGTGGGGTGGGAACTGTGAGGAGGGGATCTATGAGGGGGAAAAAGAGGAACACTGTAATAATCTGAACAATAAAGATTTAAAAAAAGAAAAGCTAAAGTTATTTTCCATTCTTACTTCTAGTATCCTGATACTGAATGATGGACACCCTTAGCCAGGTCATGCATAATCCACTACCTTCAATTAAGATTAAAAGCAAAAACTGCCTCCAAATTTTAGGTTTTGAAAGGGTTAGGAAAAACAGACATCCATATTACTCCTCTGTTGCTGGTATAATATTGAAGAGAAAGGACTATTTTACTTGAATATTTTGGCCATCTTCTTTGAGAATCATATTATTCACAAAATTTCCATCTGAGATGAAGAGCAAGATTTTCATGGTGCCTTAACTGCCACAAGGTATCTATAATAATAAAAGTATAATATGCTAATTAGACTGGATGCCCTTCTGGACATCCTTCTGGATGTCCTTCTGGACGACCTTGCAGACAAAGCCGGGGCTATGAGGGAAGCCTGGGACCTGTGTGCCTGTCAGTGGCCAGAGGAAAGCTAGAGCCAGCAGCAGGGGCAATGAAGGCCTACTCTTGCACTAATTTCATGTATTAAAAAAATGGCACATTTATGTTTATTGTAAAAGGTTCCATGTGCATCATAGTAAATATGCAATTTTTTTGGTTAATCTTCACCTGAGGATATCTTTCCATTATTATTTTTTTAGAGAGTGCATGGAAGGGAGAGGAAGAGACAGATATATATATATATATATATATATATATATATATATATATATATATATATATATATATATATATATATATATATTGCCTTCACACATACCACAACTAGGGCCACCAGCAACTAAGATACATGCCCTGACCAGAATCGAACCTGGGACTCTTCAGTCTGTAGGCTGACACTCTTTCCACTGAGCTAAACGGACTACAGCTGCTAATCTCTTGATGCAAGCTGCCTGACATCTCATGAGAGTACTGTTGAAAATCTTAAGAAATTCAATGGCCCTTTGAGGAAGTAAACTTTTTAAGAGGCAGGTTAGAAAAATAATTTTTTTCTGACCAACAGTAGATTTCCATTTTCTAAAGAAATATTTAAAAGAAGTTCAGGGTCTAAGATAAACAGGGTAAGACTAATCAAATAATACATTTTGTGTCATGGTGATTCATACTAACAACAAAAATAGAGAAATGTTTGTCTGCTCAAGAAACATCAAGGCACCTAAAGACTAATACTGATATATAGATTTCTGTAATAGCAACTAAAAATATTTCTATGTGATTTCTTTTTGATTAAAAAAATAAGCTACTTTTAAGGTTTTGCATCTTCTATAAAAACTCTAGTCCATTAGTGTCAGTCAAATATTTAATTCTCTTTTTTAAAAAGTTATTTAAACTCAACTGTGAAGCAAATTACAAGGGAGCCACAAAAAAAACAATTTATAATTTTAAAATTACAAATAATGAAACTAGGGAAAATCACCCTATAAAAAGGTGCCTAGGTGACTAGAAAAAAACCCGTAATCTGCCTGGTAAGTAAAACAGCAAAAATTCATCTCATGCTTTTTTAACAAGAAAATTTTACTTTTTACCAATACATTGTTAACACTACTGTAAGAAGCTACTTTTATCATACAAAGGTAAATATTTTATTTTACTATATTAACAAAGTTCTTAATAAGGCTCTAGATTATTAAAAGCAATTGAAAAACCAAGTAAAAGTTCATTATGTTAAAACTAGAGGCCCGGTGAGTGAATTTATGCACTGGTGGTGTTGCTCGGCCAGGCTGGCAAATGGAACCAATTGGGGCAGATCTGGGCCGATCTGGGGGAAGGAACCGTGGGGGGGTGGAGAGGGACAGCAAGAGGTTGGCTGGTCATGGAAAGTTGGCTGTGGGAGTGCACTGACTACCATGGGGCAACTCCTTCATTGAGCGTCTGCCCCCTGGTGGTCAGTGCACGTCATAGCGACCGGTCGTTCAGTTGTCTGGTCGACTAGTTGTAAAGGTCACTTAGGCTTTTATATATATAGATATGTTTTAGAAATAAAATTTTTAGACTTGGAAAAAACTACCTACCCTACTTCCCAAGTACAAATGTATTTACTTGCCTAAATAAATACCTTTGTTATAACATTACTTAAAAGATAAATATCACATGATCTCACTCATTTATGGAATATAATGAACAAGATAAACTGATTAAAAAAAACAGATCCAGAGACAGATAATCATCAATCAGAACATCAAACCTCAGAGGGAAGGTAGGGGAGGGTTGGAGTTACCTGGAGGGATAAACCAAAGTACTTGTATGCATGCATATAAGCCTAACCAATGGACACAGACAACATGGAGGTGAGGGCATGATTTTTTTGGGGGGGTAATGGGGGTAATGGGAGGAAAAGGACACATATGTATTATCTTAATCAATAAAGAAATTAAAAGTCAAAAAAATAAATGAAAATAAACTGAACGCAATAAGTGAATTTACTAAGGTTATCTATATATTGGTTGAAAGTTGTAGAATTTTTATAAGTTTGTTGAATGTAAAAAAGTTTGTAAAATGTTTTACAACTCTTAAAAAGGTGAATCCTCAAAACCATACTTTGAGTGTCAATTATTTCTGCTTATTTCTAAAGATAAAGGTTATTGGCAAAGAAAAAATGAAAATGGGCATGTTTATAATGCTATTAATCTTAGTGAAAAGAATTTAGTATTTAATTTTCTCCCTCTCTCTCATAGCATGACTTTCTAGAAAGAACTTAGGCTTTAGAACTGCACAAATCTAAGTTAAAACTCTATCAAGTTCAATTTCATTCAGGGTGTCAATTTGCTCATCTGTAGTGTTGTGATAATAATATTAATTTTGTAAAGTTATATAGCCAAAATAAGACATGTAAATGTTATAGCATAATGATCAGCATGTTTTACAAAGGACTATTTAAGAGCAAACCTCCTCCTACAGTGGATAGCAGTGAGAGCAGCTATAAGACCAGCTAAAACCAAAGGGCTGGTTGGGACATTAGACTTAATTATTGTGCTGGATACTTCCATTTGCCCCTCCAAATCTCCTCTACTCACTTCTCCACCAAGCTCTGTGCCCCAAGGAAACAGAAACTAGAACAATGCCCTGGAGTATAGCTAAAGATCTCCTGGGTTATTGGGTGATTCTACTTTCTCCTGCTGTCTTCTCTCCTCTCATGCAGTGGAACCCACGACTCCATGCATGACATCAGCAGTAAAAAAACAAATTCTAAACTGAGATTCAAGGAACCACTCCCCAAATCCTCCACAGAACTTCACTACCAAGGGAGCTGCTGCAAAATCCAGAAGTCACAGTTGTCAATTTCAGAATCCTATAGCCCACATCACAATTCACATCAATAACAGAAATGCCTTACATGCTGCCTCTCTTCCCACTTAACTATGTTCCCCATTCAAGGTTCATACACAAGAACATCTGATTGGTGGAGCACAAATCACATTCAAAATCTTAGCAGCAACGGCATTTTTTAGTTTTGAATTACAGAAAGACACAATAGAAAAAGGTTGGAATAGAAGAATGAGCCACTCTTTAGTATCTGCTACAGTATGTCATCAAGCTCAAGCAGTTGTTATGGTTTTTCTTTGATAGTTGGGATAACACACCTACAGACTGAAGTTTATAATTAATGGAAGATACCATAAACTGAAGGAAAGGGGTTGACTGTGGAACCCAAAATAAGTTATGTAAAAATCATCTTCTTAAAGATATCAGGTGTAAAGACGTTCATGAATGCAATTTATTTAAGCAGTGCAGTCTCCATCTCCATTTCTGATCCTGGAAAGGATCCTATAGCAAAATACTTTAGCATATCTATTAGTATAAGGACAGTTTCAGGACCTGGACCTGAACTACAAGTAGAATGTTCCTTATGCATTCGGGCAGGTCTGTGCAGCTAGGAGACAGAACCATTAACTACTTTGCATGGTGTCTCTCCCAATGATGCTGTATATGACCAGCACAGTTCCTGCTCTGCTGCTAATACTGTGGAAAATAAGTACATTTTAAAAAAATGTTAGCCTTTTTGGTACTCAACTTATAAAAACGAACAAGGAATTATTGGAATTATACAAAAAAAACCCATTGGCAATTAATAAAGTAAGGTAACAAAATTGAAGAGCACTTATATCTTCAGTGATAGTGATCCAGGACTACAATCTATACTAATAAAGAGCTAATATGCTACTGGTCAGGATGTCATAATGGGTAACGACTAGACCATTAGCATATTAGCTGGGGCATTCCTCTGGAGACAGGACAGAAGCCTGGAGGTGCCTGGAGGAGGCGGGACCATTCAGTGCTGGGGAGGGCAGGGGTGAGAGCCCATAGCACCCCCCTCACCAGTCCTTCGCCACCCACTACTTGCACTCTGAGTGCCCTGTGGCCCACTTGCCAGGGAAGGAGCACAGTGCAGCAGGCAGGAGGGTTCCAGGCTCTCCTCCTGCCGCTGTGATGGGGCAGAGCTTTCGTGTTGCTCCAGAGACAGGCAGAAGTGGGGAGGTGCCTGGAGAAGGCAGGACCAGGCCAAGGGGACTAGAGGGACTGAGGGCAGGGCTTCAAGAGGGTTTGGGGGCTGGGCCAGGCACACTGGAGCTCTGCATGGACAGGTTCGGATGTCAAAGCAGGGCTGCAGGTGGGTGGACAGCACTGAGCGATTTCACATGATGGGCTCCTAGTCCTATATAATAAAAGGTTAATATGGAAATTGACCCTAACAGCAGAACAACTGGGAATGACTGGTCACTATGACACACACTGACCATCAGGGGGCAGACGCTCAATGCAGGAGCTGCCCCCTGATGGTCAGTGCGCTCCCACAGGGGGAGCTCTGCTCAGTCACAAGCCAGGCTGATGGCTGCCAGCACAGCGGTGGTGGTGAGAGCCTCTCCGGCCTCCTCAGCAGCGCTAAGGATGTCCACCTGCAACTTAGGCGTCCTCACCACTGGCAAGTGGACATCCCCCAGGGTTCCTGGGCTGCCAGAGTGATGTCTGACTGCCAGCTTAGGCCCGATCCCTGGCCAGCAGGTGGACATCCCCCCAGGGGTCCCAGACTGCGAGAGGGCATAGGCCAGGCTGAGGGAACCCCTCCCTGCAAGTGCACAAATTTTTGTGCACTGGGCTTCTAATATGATAATTAAATGAAATTAAATAATCATATGTATGTACTCTACTTGGCATACAACTTCTTAAGGGGGAACATTTACTTAGCCTAGAATTACATTTGCCAAAGTAGGTTTCCTAGGATTCCAACAGTGGTTTTTGGGTTCTTTTTGGTGTGGTATACTTTGTGATGGTCATAAAGTCCTCTTATTGCAGTATGACTAGTCTTGTGCAATGTGACTTTGCCATTCTTCCCACCCAGAGTTTCAGTTTCCACCACCTTGAATCTGTCCTAGACTTGAGTCTTGCTTTGAGCAACAGACTATGGCAGATGTAACATTTTTTGAGTTCCAAAGCCTAGGTTTCAGAGGCCATGCAGCTTGCACCTTCTGCATCTTGGATACTGTCCTGAGACTAGCACATGAGGAAACCAGTTTAACCCACTAGAGGATGAGAGCCCATATGGAAGGTTAAAGGCCAGTACCAACAGCCAGGCATATCACTGAAGCCATCTTAGACCTACTTGTATAGCCAATCTTTCAGCAGAATGCCACTTCAGAAGTGAGTCTAAGTAAGACCAGCAGAACAACCCAATCAACTCACAGAATCATGAGTAATAACAGATCTATGTTTGTTTGTTTTAAAAAAATGACTTTCATTACTTTCCCCTTTACTGTTATTTTTAGGATAAGGCCCAGGCTCATTAATGTGGTTTCTAAAGTCCAACATAACATGGTTTCTTATAATATGAACTGTGCAAGTCTCCACTAAGAAGCTAAATTCTGTGTATGATCCTTATAAATTTTCCTTAAGGAAGAACTAGAAAACATGGGAAGCTGTTTAGGCTGCTGTCATCATTTGTATAGTTACAAAACTCAACAAAACAGCTGCCAGTGTGCAAAACAGCTGCCAATGTGTGGAGTATGAAAAAGTGAGCCTTTCACACACAGAGTGCTTTCTGGAGAATTCACAGAGAGCTGTGCTGGAGTATGTAGGGCAGCGTGCAGAATTTTATGCCACAAGCTATTTCCAACAGCTGCCTTTGCTGGAATCCATGCCTGCTATCACAACACACACATACACACACACACACACCTCAGATAGAGACAAAAACTTTATGTTTCTACAGAGAGAAATTTTCTGCTGAATTGATTTTTGTTTAAAGATTGCCTTAGAAAATGTCCCCAAACTAACTTGAAAAATAGATCACCAGGTAAAAATTCTATAAATGCCACTCTCCAAGACCATAAAAATCTGTTAGTATCCATTTGGACAGTTATATTTCTTTGCTTGACTTTCCTTTTCTTACTATATAAGATTTTTGCCCACCTGAAAAGGAAGAGGAAAGTGGTGCTCTGGAGAGCAGCCAAAGACCTCATGGGTTGCTGAGTGATACTGCCTTCTCCCACCATTAGCTTTTCTCATATAGTTAAGACTATATCCATATATATGCTTGTTTTATACCTCTTCTTGCTCTTGGGACTAGGGGTGGGGATAACTTATTAAATTATAAGGAGGTTGGAAATAAATTCCAGTAATCAAGATCAATCACAATCAAGATCAATTCATCTGTTTTGTGATTACTGAAAGCAATAATTTCAGTGATAGTGACTTGTAGGTTATTGGCTTGTAGGTTATTGAAAGGCTGATTCAAATAAAAAAAGTATAAGGAATCAATTAAATGTTTTGTCTTCCTTGGAGGTATCTTGGTTTATTTTCTCAGCTTTATCTCTAGCCATCCCTTCTTTCCCAAATCACTGAACTTCTAGTCCACCTACCGCATTGTACTCTATTGCTTCTTATGTGGCCTCAAGAGAAATATCATGAATTGGATCAGGACAACTTTTAGTCATAGACAAAACCTCAAACTTGGTTTAAATCTATCTTGATACCTATTGCATGCCTATACCTTAGTTTCTGAACATAACTGAAAAAAAGGCACGCAAGTAGGCTCATTTTAGATGTATCACCACGAGCCACACGTGGACTTACAGTGCTGCCTGGAAGTCTTATTATTATAGTTCCCAAAGGTCAAATCATACTTCCATTATCTGACATGACTATGTCACACTGTTGCCTCCTGCCTCAAAACTCCAATACCTTCTTCCTACTTCTTACTTTTGTTGATGACTACCTCTTTTTTCACTGAAAAGTCCCCAGAACAAGTTTTAACTTCCACATCTTTCACCACCACATTTCCAATCTCATTGCATATGTACCCATATATTCTACCTTTTCTCCAGTTATAATAGACTAGAGGCCTGGTGCACAAATTCGTGCATGGGTGGGGTCCCTCTGGGTGGCCTACAGGGATTGGGCTAAAACCTGTAGTCCAATTCTACCTGAAGCTCCTACCTGCCACTCAATGCTCATCCCGGCTCTCTGTGCCTGCCAAGGGCTTGCGCCCAATCAGTCCCGATTGGGAGAGGCTCACACTGCTGCAGCATTGCTCATCAGCCATGAGCCTTGTGTCTGGCGCCTTCCCAAGGTGAGTGGCCTGTGGGATAGGGCTGAAACCAGCTCTCTGACATCCCCTGAGGGGTTCCAGATTGCAAGAGGGTGCAGGCCAGGCTGAGGGATCCCACCGATGCACGATTAGGCCAGGGAGGGCCCAAGGAAGGGTGTGTCCAGCCCATCTCGCTCAGTCCCAATCAGCTGGACCCCAGCAGCAAACTAACCTACCAGTTGAAGCATCTGCCCCCTGGTGGTTAGTGTACATCATAGCGAGTGGTTGAGCAGCCTTAGCATATCATTAGCATGTTATGCTTTGATTGGTTGCTCGGTTGTTCTGCTGTTTGGTCTATTTGCATATTACCCTTATATTTTTATTTTTTTAAATATATTTTATTGATTTTTTACAGAGAGGAAGGAAGAGAGATAGAGTTAGAAACATCGATGAGAGAGAAACATTGATCAGCTGCCTTCCGCACACCCCCCACTGGGGATGTGCCCACAACCAAGGTACATGCCCTTGACCAGAATCAAACTTAGGACCCTTGAGTCCGCAGGCCGATGCTCTATCCACTGAGCCAAACTGGTTAGGGTGTATATTGTCCTTTTATTACATAGGATAAACTAACTGGCTCCTATCCTATACCCTTCTCTCCACCTCAAGAACAATGCCTTTGTAACTGTCTCTCTTTTCTCCTATAGTATCTATTTTGCAGTCATTTTCATCAGCTCACAAATGTGCTATAATAGGTCCAATCATAAAAAATCTCCCTTGTTTTAACATTCCCTCACAATTTCATCATTCCATTTTCCAAAGTCTTGGAAAATATTGCCTATACAACCTTTACTTCTTTCCTTCTGTTTGTTGAATCCACTAAACATGTTTTTTTGTCATAAGAATTCCACTGAAATGTGCCTTTTAAGTCCCTTCCACATTGGCAAATCCAATGTCAATCCTTGATTTCCTTGTGGAAAAATATTTCTTGAGTTCTTAGCTTCATCTGTCAAAGTTGATCATTTTTTCTTCCATGAAACACTTTCTTCACTTGGTTTCCAGTACTGATTTTGTTTTCCTTAATGGCTGCCTGTTCTGAGTCTACTTTACTGTTTTCTTGTTCCATATTTCTATGTCACAATACCCCAGAGTTATCCTCATAGGCTTTCTCCTCTCTACCTAGATTCTATGGATGATTTAATTGCTTTAAATACAATCTATCAGGTAATACCTTCCTATTGTTTCCAGCTCCAACCTTCCCCTGAATTTTAGTCTCATATTGATGGTCTATTCTTGGATTTCTAATAGATATCTCAAAATGAACCCTAGATTCTTCCCTCCCCAACATTTATGTTCCTTCTCCAGTGTTTTCCATCTCAGTAAATATGTTCCATCACAATAAATGGCACTGTTATAGACTGAATGTTTGTGTACCTCCCAAATTCATATGTTGAAATCCTAACCCCCAATATGATGGTGGGCCCTTTGGTAAATGATTAGGTTATGAGGATGGAACCTTCATGAATGGAATTAGTGTTCTTATAAAACAGACCCAGAGAAGTCCCTCAATTCTTCTGTAACATGAAGACATAGCAAGAGGGTAGCTGTATATGAAATAGGAAATGAGCCCTCATCAAATCTGCCAAACACCTTGACTTTGGACTTCCCAGCCTCCAAAACTGTGAGAAATAATTTTTATTGTAGTTTATAAACCACCAGTCTATGACATTGTTATAGCACTCTGAAAAGACTAACACAGGCACTCACTCATCTAACACTGTCACTGATAACACTCCAGATTCCAGACACCATGACCTCTCAACTGGATTACTACTGTAGCTTCCCATTTTGTCTTCCACCTTTCATTCTTGTCTCTCTACAGTTCATTCTTATTTCTCTACAGTTCATTCTCCTAGAATTTCCAAGATGACCTTTATAAAAATATGAGTGTTTATCATTCCCATCTTCAAAACTTCCCAGTGGTTTCCAATCACTTAGAATAAAATATAAAGTCTTTATCGTGGCCTATAAAGCCCTTTACTTTATGGCCTCTGGCTATTTCTCTGACCTCTTTTTTTTCTACTAGTTCTGTTTTTTACTAATCTCAAAACATACACTGGTGTCCTGCTCTTTCTCTTGCACAACAAATATGTTCCTACCTCATGTCCTTTGCAATTGACATTCCCTTCTTTCTCAGGGAGTCTTCCCCAATATATTCACATGACTCATTCTCTAACTTCATTCAGGTCCCTGTTCAAATGTCACTCTTCGTAGAGGTCTTCTTTGACCACTCTATCTTAAATGGAATCATCCATAATTGTATTTTCATGCACTGATTAATTTCCTTTTTTATAGCACCACTAGCTGATATTAAACTATTCATTCATTAATCCATTATGTTTATTTTGCTAATTCCTTTGTCTACAATGCACAACAGGAATTTAACCCAGTAGATCCTCAAGTAAATGCTATTCAATTAATTAATAACTTCCCAAACAACCTTGGTAAAGAGGACTTTCAGTTCTTGTCTTAATAGGGCCTATTTAGTGTATGGAGGAAAGGTGGTTGGGAAGATTTATTTTCTTTGAGTAGCGAATTCATCGCAAGTCATAATTGTAAAATCTAGGCACAGCAAGCTTCATTTACAAGGATCTTTTGAAATTAATTAAAATATGTATACAATAAAATCTAGAATACATGTGCATTCCCAATTTAAGGAGTATTCTGATTCCTACTTGATACAACTCATTATCTGAATGTGTTCTGTGGCTATACCATTTAAAATTTATTTTGCAGGATGTATTTCAAACCATTTCTGATTTGGATTTTAAAACAGCAGTTCTGTGTTTAAATAAAGAAATAACTGACCTAGTACCTGATAAAAAGAATTTCTCAGTAATAAGTCAGAAACCTTTTAAAGACATATTTGTCATGTTGATTAGACTGGTAGGAATGTTTGAAGATGTTTTCATTCTGCTAAGCAGAACCACTGTGATTTCCTCTTCTATGTCTGTTTGCTTTGCACCCTAGAGATTTTTCCCCCCACAAGACTAATTGAGGATTTTTCAAGTAGACTTCAATATTGGTGCTTTTTCTTCAATTCACAGGGAAGAATAGTTAGACTAATAGGTGGGAATTTTTCAATCTTATAATTCCATCCATAAATTTTTCTCACTTTGGCTGCTGGGAATGCTAGCAGATGACAAAAGTTATTGAAATGGCAGCAAATGCAGACTAGTGAAACACTTTAGAAATTCTTTATTCACATGTGTGGTTGTGGTTGTATATTGAAAACATATGCCATATTTACTTTCAGTAAAACTGCTCCTAGTTCACAAGATTGAGATGTATATGTCAGAATTTCATGGTGTTTCTCAAAGGGCACTATGATTCCCAGATGCTTCACCATCTGAATCAAACTGACAGAGAAATAAACTATAACTTACTGACAGCATACTTTATCCTCTTATTTAATTTTTACTAAATGTTTAAATTACTTATGAAAACCACATTTCATAGATGTGAAAACTGAGGTTTTAGGAACATGAATTGCCTGCCTTAAGTTACACAGGAGCTATGGATACAAAATCCAGTGTGCAAACACATGTTGATACAAATCTGTACCAAATTAGCAGTTACTTTATGAAATTGGCATGTAGACACCAGTACAATGCCAAAGTTGTGGACTCAGTACTCTTTTCTTAAACTTAATATTTCAGAAATACAAAAAAAAGAAAAAAAGAAAATTAATATCTCTGTATCAATTATCTAAATTAAGAAATAAAATATAAAACCACATAAATTTTTAGATGTCCATTCCCATATTTCCCCCAGCCTAAAATCTGGTTTTATTATTCCCATGAATGTCTTTTGAGTGGGATTATATTGAATTCTTAAATTGATTTTGGGACAATTAACATATTTATAATCATTGAATCTTCTCTACAAAAGTGGTATTTCTCACCATTTCTTTGGGTTTTCCTTAAAGTTATAATAGTTTGATTTCTCCATAAATGTTATATACATTTTTTGTTAAATCTATTACTGAGTATCTTTGTAAATTGCTTTTAAAAATGACATCTTTACAACATCACATTTTCTAACTTTGTTACTGATGAAAATGCAACAGATTCTAGTATATTGATCTTATCTTTAGTAAATTTTCTGAATTTTCTTATCAATTATAATAATTTTATATAGATTATCTTCGATTTTCTGTTTAGATAATTATATATTCTATATATAGTGACAATTTCAGTCCTAACTTTCCTATTTTATTAATTTTTTTTCATTAAATTGTCTTAGCATGCTGAATAGAATCCCCAGCGAATTGTTGAAATGAAGTAAAAATAATGGTATTCTTATCTTGATCCTCATTTAAAAAATATTCCTGCTAGCATAAAACCATTAAGTCTGATGTTTACCTTGTAAGTTTTTCGTAGACACTATTAGGTTAAGAAATTCTTTTGTGTTGCTAGTAAGAGATTCTTAAGTTATAACTACATACTGACTTCTATCAAATGATTCTTCTGCTTCTGTTGAGAATATAATACATTTTCTCCTTCATTTGTTTATTGCATTGAACTACATAAGAGATTTCCTAATGGTAAGCCAACCCTGTGAAACAGGATTTTTAAATGGAACTATTTCATTCTCAGTTTTGGCTGAGGTCCTAAGATAATAAACAGCACATTCCAATGTGAGGTGTGAGACCACCATGATAGTCCTGTAAAGAAGATAGTTACAAACTTATTTTGTGACCCTTAGCTGACCACCAGTTTCCATATCTAAAAGAAGTTGGAGAGGCCAAGTAAAAGCCTGGAAAATAGGAGAGGAATTGGAAGAAAGTTGTAGGCGTTTTGTACATCAAAAGTTCTCCCAGTGAAAGGGCCTGGGAGCAGGGCTCACATTCACTTTAAGCCTGGGAGCAGAAGCTTCAGTGGAACCACTCGAAGGTTTGATATGTGTCACCCAGATCTCAGGAGACAGTACATTGGTTGTTGACTCTGCTTTAGAATATGAAGGACAGGAAGTTCTCAAAAAAGCCCATAACAGTACCCCATAAAGAAACAAAGTCGTTTTAAATATCAGCTAGGCTCAAGAAATGCTGATGCTGATTCATAAAAGTATTAATAAAGAAAAATGATATTTTCCATTTCTCCCTTATCCCCTCCTATGGTGCAATTCTAGAGAGATCACAAATCCTCATAAGCAATGTGGCAGAGAAGAGTTAGAAACACTCTATGGATAAAGTGAGTAGATACTGGCCATATCCCCTTTCTCACTTCCAGCTACCTAGTCCACAGTAGCCCTAAGGAAAAAAAATGAAACATGATATAACTTTAAAGAAATATTAAAGTTTAATTATTGATATTTTAATTAAACTGAGACTCTTCTGTGACAAAACATAATCAAAATACACAAAAGTCATGGACCTGCCATAGTTTTGATCCAAGAGAAAAAAAGAGCCAATCCCACAGAGTATACTTAAATTGGCAGCAGGGAAATCAAAGTTGTTTTCTGATTATACCCTATAAGTCCTACTTATTTGATTAACTACTTACACTTTTATGATTGAGTTAAACCTAATGTGATTGTGTTGCATATTTTAAGCCAATCAGAAAGAATATATGCACCCCTATGTTAATAGCAGTGCTACAATCCTATATAATAAAAGGGTAATATGCAAATTGACACTAACAGCAGAATGACTAGGAATCACCAATCACTGACACACACTGACCACCAGGGGGCAGATGCTCAATGCAGGAGCTGCCCCCTGGTGGTCAGTGCGCTCCCACAGGGGGAGCTCTGGTCAGCCACAAGCCAGGCTGATGGCTGCCAAGTACAGCAGTGGTGGTGGGAGCCTCTCCTGCCTCCTCATCAGCGCTAAGGATGTCCGACTACAGCTTAGGCCTGCTCCCCGCTGGCAAGTGGACATCCCCCGAGGGCTCCTGGGCTGCCAGAGGGATATCTGACTGCCAGCTTAGTCATGATCCCCTGGGGAGCAGGCCTAAGCCAGCAGGTAGACATCCCCCGAAGGGTCCCAGACTGCAAGAGGGCACAGGCTGGGCTGAGGGAACCCATGAGTGCACAAATTTTTGTGCACCAGGCCTCTAGTAGCTAATATTTGAAAATAGCCCAAGTATCAATCAGTAGATGAATGATTAGAAAAGTTGTGGTATATTTACACAATAGAATACTAAATCAGCTGGGACCTCTTACCTTTTGGGACAGCATGGATGGACCTGGAGAATATTATATTAAAGTAAATAAGCCAATCTGGAAAAGACAAATATCACATAATCTCACTTATTTGTGGAATCTAATGAATAAAACGAATTGACCAACAAAATAAGACCCGAAGAATGGAGGCATGGAACAGATTGGCATACCTTGATGTGTGGATGGGGGGACAAGAAGAGATAAACTAAAAAACTTATATACTTATATGCATATCTCATGGACATGGGTAATAAGGAGGCAAAGACCTGAGGGTAGGTAGGGGCTGGAAGGAGGAGGGTAGAGGGGAGAAATGGGAGACATCTGTAATACTATCAGCAATAAAAAATATCTATTTTTAAAAAGCCCTAGGCAAAAAATAATTTATTATCTGTCTTCACATATTTCCTTATTTTGTACATTTCATATAAATAAAATCATACAATATGTAATCTTCTGTGACTAGCTTTTTTCACTTAGTATAATGTTTCAAGGCTTATCCAAGTTGTAGCATGTATTTGAACTGTCGTACTTCATTTATTTCTATTGCTGAATATTTCATTGCTGGTGTATGACTATAACATCAAAGTCTTTTAAATTATGTTGTTCAATTCTGTGTGCTGCTTCTCAGAACAAATGCTCCAGACCCAAAAGGTATTCAAATATTGCCACTCAGCAAAAAAACATCTTCAGGCCAATTAGTTTGCTGCCTACTTCAATAGGCATAAAATGTAGAATAAGAATATAATCATGAATTAACTTGAACATTTATTGAGGACTTCCCATCTTATTGGGCTTCCATAGGAATAGACCTTGACACAAGAATCTGAGTGTGAATGGTTTATTTGGGAAGTGATCCTAGGAAACAATGATGGCGAGTGGGGAATGGAAAGTGAGCCAGGGAAGAGAAGGCACCTAATATAAGACATGTTTTTTAAGTAAGTGACACTGTGGGCAACTATAGCTTAACTGCACTGAGGGTCTCTGGAAATTAGTATAGACCATGCATCTAACTCAGTTATTCCAACTGAGGGGAAAGCAAGCTGGGGTTTTACTCCATCAACTCTGTCAATCAGCCATTAGTTGTGGACTCCTCACAGAGAGTGCTATTTCTCTGCCCTTCTGCCCTGTCATTTGCTGCAGAGCACAATAGGCTCTAATGGCAAAAGAACTCTCTTAGGCAAAGTGATGCAAGTGCTGGCAATTGGAGGTCAGGCTGTTGTGCTTAGAAGGGGTAGGTGCTGAGGAGATGAGGGGGTTTGGATAGTGTCTGCTGTAAATATAACAAATATTAATTGAATTTTTCCTATGTGCCCAACAGCGTTCTAGGCACTGAGAATACAGTTGAGAACAAAACAGCAAAACCTCTACCGTAAGGTAATTTGTATTCAGGTGAAAGAGGAACAGTAAACAACATAGATAAACTATAATCTGCTGGAAGAGGATGAGTACTAGGGTGAGGAGTGAGATAAAAAATCTAGGGAGTGCCTTGCTAAATAAGGTGGTCCCTGGAAAAGTAACATGTGAGCAGAGCTCAGGGGTTTTATTTATTCTCCAGTTTCCCCTTAAAGATGTTTTAAGATAATCACCAAGTTTGAAGGTTTTAAAATTCAATTCCATATCCAACATTCCAGAGGAAGAGACATTTATTTCCATTGCTGAAGGACTCTCAGCATTGTTTCCCACTAATCAATATATGAGATGGAGACAGATAGGAAAACATTAGAAGGGGAAAATGTGAAGCAATCCCCTCCCCCTCAATCACTGTCACCATCCTATGTACCTATAAATGCATCTTTTACTAAAGCCTTCCCATGGATAGTGCACTCGTTCCTGGCACCAGCAGCAGGCACCCACTGAGAGAATTATAAGCAGGTGCCTCTGAGGAAGGCCTCAGTGAGTGGAGAAATCCTTAGTGTATGTAGAATCCATATGAAAGCAGTCTCTCTTCCTCTCCAAATAATTCTTGTTTAAGGTCATGTTATGTTTCAAACGGTGTGTTTGTTCCTGGCCCTGGGGAGGGGGGGGGGTCACATTCTTATGGCTCATAAATCTACTGGGCTGCAATGTATAAATGTGTACAATGAAAAAATTCAGGGGACCTCCCCCTGCCTCCAGAACCTAATACAGATTCTTTAGCACTCTGTTCTGCCTACTTTTTCAGTCTTATCTCTTGCTGCCTCCCAAGCTGCTACTCCTTGGAGATGGGGAAAATGCTGCTGACACACAGGACCATCCTCAGCTTTTGGAATGCACCGCCTCTGTAAAACCTTCCAACATTATCCTACCCTACTCTTCATGCTTCTTCTCACACAATTATCAAGAAGAATTAGCCTCGAGAAACCAAGATGGCGGCATAGGTAAACACCTGAATCTGCTGCCTCACACAACCATATCAAAAGCACAACAAAAAGAAAAAAATGGACACCACCTAAAACCACAGGAAGGCTGGCTGACTGAAAATTCTACAACTAGAAAGAGAAAAACACAGAGACTCAGAGGAGGTGCAGAAGTAAAGTGCAAAGGTACGGAGGCACTTGGAAAGAGCTGGCGGAGAGGGCTGGTGATTGAGGACACGGTTCTCTTTTTCATTCCGGAGGAAGTTACAAGCTCCCAGCAGCTCTGAACTCCAGTTCCAGGCGAGTATCTGGGGACCCAGACTCATACGGGGAGAAGTTGGACTGTCTGGCACCGGGAGGAAATCCAGAGCAGCTTTCTCTCAGCATTGCTTGCAGCGATTACCTAGGGACACTGAGACCCAGTGCCTCTTAGGGCTGGGCTGAGGATCAGTCATAGCTGTTTGCTCCATCCTGTTGATTCTGTAGACCCCACCCCACCCAAGCTGCAGGCAGAGGCTTTTGCATATAAAAGGCTGGGTAGCCTCAGGCAAAGGCTAAATTAGCACCTCCTTTGAGATCCAAGAGCCAGTGTACCCAGTGGTCAGAGTGGGACCATCCAGAATAAAAATCCTCAGATACATAAGGGATACACTCAGGGGGCAGACTCAGTGAGCACCAAAGCCCCACTGAAGCAACTCTTGCCCCATAAGGGTGTCTCCAGCACAGAAGTTCTCCCACCATAGACACAGCTGATTCTCATAATCAAGTGGCTTGGAGGTCAAGTCCTCCCAGTGATACCAACAATAATCAAGGCTTAGCTACAACAAGACTATGCAGAAAGCCTACAAAGGGGTGCACCAAGAGTCTCCACCTCAGGTAATTGGGGAGGCTGAGTCATGCTGGGATGTTGGGTCAATGGGAGCTGTGGGCAGCCTGAAAACTGCCCTCAGCCCCTCACCCAGGCTGGCCACACCCCCATGGGGTGAGGGTTCCCACTGGGGGGGCTTGGCCAGCCTGCAAACAGCCATCAGCCCCTCACCGAGGCTGGCCAGGCATGCCAGCAGGTGGACATCCCCCGAGGGGTCCCAGACTGCGAGAGGGCACAGGCAGGCTGAGGGGCCCCCCCAAGTGCACAAATTTTTGTGCACCGGGCCCCTAGTGTGTGTGTGTGTGTGTGTGTGTGTGTGTGTGTGTGTGTGTGTGTGTGTGTGTAGTGTGAGGACTATGGTAAGAATTTCTCTTTTATTTTTCTTACCATTTATTCTAGACCAGGCACCAGCAAACTTTTTCTTGTAAAGAGCCAGATAGTATTTTAGGCTTTATAGATATTTGTTGCATATTCTTCTCATTATTGTTTTATATTTTTAAACAACCTTTTTAAAAAATAAAAATAATTCTTAACTTATAATACATACAAAAATAGGCCATGGGTCGAAATTGGCCCAATGACCATAGTTTGCCAACCTCTGCTGTAGACTACCAGTTATCTAGTGTATTAGCCAGCTATTGACACATAATGCTATATAAGAAACTACCCCAAAATTCAGTAGTTTACAACACTAAACATTTCTTCTCTTGCTCACAGGTCTGTAAATCATTTAGAGAAGCTCTGATCATTATCACCCTAAGATAATACAGGTGTGTCCTAATATTATTATACCTATAGTCTCTGTTTTTAAAGGGATTTTGACATGAGAGAATATTACCATTTTGGAAAAATATATCCTATTTACAAAGGAAAGTCACTAAAGTTGAGAGTTTTCTCAGTGGGAAAAGAGAGATCATGCTACATGAATTTCTTCTATATTTGCCATCTGATTTATTGTAAATAATAAAGTAGCTAATATTTATTAGCATATACTATGCAACAGGCACTGTTCTAAGCCATGTAAAGATATTAACTTATTTAATCCTCAAAAGTATTATTACCAAACTAAGGCAACTGGTCGAGGTCATATGCTAGGAAATGGAAGAGTCTATGAATCACCCAGATTGTATGCCCCACCCCCCCAAGATTTCCTTAAGGCCTATGATAAACGTCATGGCACTTCTGCTGTGTAGAATAATAAAATAAATCAAAACAGGAGTCTGTATGCATATTTTTAAGTCTTAAAATTATTTTTTCATAAAACTTACCCTCCTGGAGTGCAAGACAAGTGTTCTTATGAATTAGACTTACCATGTTCATAAAACCCACATTGTGAAATCAGTTTATAAAGCCTTTGAGCTACTTAAGTAAGAGAATGAATGCATAATCATCAGCCATTTTTGTTATGCTAACCAATAAGGTCTGCCGAAGGCTGATTATTTTAGACATGCACATGTGTTGAACACTGAAACACATCTGGCTTTAGCCATTTGAATGTAAATGACTTAAAGAAAATCACTTCTATACTTTTTATGACAGTGTATATTGGAGTTAATTTTCTTTGAGAAATAATAGACATCGAGTAAACTATGTAAAATGCACTAATCTTAAGTGTGCAGCTTAGTAATTTTTACCATATAAGTACACATTCCCCCCAACCTTGTTTTCTTCCTATAACCATCACCTAGATGAAGATATAGAATATTTCTAGTACCTTCCCAATGCTCCCTCCCTCCTCTTCCCATTCTACACTCCATGCACACCACCCTCAGGTAACCAGTTCTTGGTCTCCTCACTTTCTCAGCTATTTCGTCTCTTCTTGAATTTCACATAAATGGAATTGTAGATATATACTACTTTATGTTTGGCTTCTTTCACTCAACATAACATATGTGGAATTCATCTATGTTGTTATATGTACCAGTTTGTTCTTTTTATTGCTATGTAGTTTTCCATTGTATCAATACATCACCATTTAATTATCCATTCTTCTGCTGACAAGCATTCGGCTTGATTTTAGCTTTGGCTACTTGAATAAAGCTCTTATGAATATTCTTACATACGTCTTTTTGTGAAAATATGTACTCATTGTTCTTGGGTATACTGAAGTATGGAATTGCTGGGTCATAGGGCAGGCGTGAGTTTAGTAGAGTTTTTCAAAGTGATTATGTAGAGTTATATGTTGAAATGCCTAAGTAAGATCAGTAACACTGCTTAATGGTAGGTCTCTTTTTAATGTTTCAGTAAATAAAGTTTTTATATTACAAAATCATATTAAAACACAATCTTTTAATACAATAAAATTTTGAGTTTGGGTACAATTGCTACATTTGGCAAAATGCTTATTTATTCTCTTCATCTTTTAATTACATGCCTGATTTGAAATGAACCTCAAAAAGTTGTGTTTATTTATCAATTCTGGATATCATTGCATAGCAATCAGTTTTCTGAGCCTGAGATAAATTCTCCTAGAACTTTTCTGTGTGGTCCATCAGTCTGTGCTCTAGATCCATTCTAGAAATGTAAGAGGGATGACACCAGGAATTTTCAGGAACAGCGTGTTCCATTTAGTTAAAGAGCAAAATCCCCTGCAGTTGCTGAATTAGACCTGGAGACCCCAAACTGAAGTAAGTTGTGAGATTTTCGGCTTTACTCATGTTGTTCTTTAGGATGTGCTGTTTGGCTAGGATAGAAGCAAGAACTGGACAAAAGTCAGGACCTGAAAGAAGATTCATGCTAAAGAAGAAGTAAAAGCTATGGGTGTCAGAGCAACCAGGAAGGCCTAACAGTGTAAAAAGTCATGCCAAACTCAGTAGTGGTAATGACTACTGCCATTTAGATTGTCAGTCCCTACTACAGACCACCTTTTGGGTTAGCCTTGGTCCTACTCTTCTTTTTCTTTTTAATTTATCATTATTGTTGAAAATATTATAAATGTCATCTTTGGATTCCCCCACCCCCCATTGAGCCCCTCCATCCCTCACCCATCTATCCCAGGCCTTCACCACATAATTGTCTGTGTTCAAGGGCTACGCATATATGCATATAAATTCCCAGGTTAATCTCTCTCCACTCATCCTCCCACCTCTGCCTTTCCTCTAAAATTGTCTCTTCTCTCATCAACTTTCAATTACTG
Organism: Murina feae; assembly: GCA_004026665.1. Taxonomy (NCBI): domain Eukaryota; kingdom Metazoa; phylum Chordata; class Mammalia; order Chiroptera; family Vespertilionidae; genus Murina; species Murina feae. The sequence continues at coordinate 24,006 of PVJC01021394.1, forward strand.
AAGCACCAGCCCGCTTTAAAGTTGAGCCTACAAAGGTAACTAGGAGCCACACTGGTTCTTCCTAAGACAACCTAGGCTCCATTGAGTGTTCGGATTCTTCAGAAACAGTGTGGAAGCCCAGTTCTCTTTTCTCCTTCAGATGTGGTTTACTAGGAGCTTTAATCCAAGCTTGGTCACTACTATGAATACCTTCCCTTCTTAACTTAATGCTATGATATACTCTACTTATATAAACAGAATGGGGTGATTATGATGCTGAAAGGCCATCAGTTAATTCACTCTAAGAAATTTGAGAAGGCTGAAGATAAAGAATAGAACAGAGGCTAACAGAGTTATAGAGCACAGGGATCCACTCATGGTCTGCAAACTAGGAAAACATGCAGATAGTTAGGACATGTTGCAGGACAGTAGCCAACAGGGGAACATATCTTAGCCCAAGTCAGGCGGAAGTTCAGTAAATCAGTAGCCTCACCAATTAAATCTATAATAGTGAGAGTAAGCTGGTAATTTCCACACATAATAGTACCACCAAAATATATTATGTAATGGCAACTGGCACTAAAATAGCAAAGCTAGAAGAAAGTAAGGCACTGCAGAAGGATCAATGAAGTTGAAATAAATGACAAAGATAATAATAAATAGTCAAAGCAAGGATGAACAATGATCAGTCACTCTTGAATGTGTTTGCTTATACTTCTCCATGAAGTACTTAAAAGCAAAAGAAAAAAACAACAACACAAAACAAGCCCCCTAGTGAGAAATAAAGACTCATGCAAGAGAATACATGCATAAGTTTACTTTACCAATCAAGGAGAACATGTTATTTAAAGTGAGGTAATAATTAACTCTTGCAAATAGAATGCAAAAGTACACATAGTTCATATACTTGCTGATTGTTCTTTTATTTAATTCAAAGGTGAGATATCTTTATTTGAGAATAATTATGAAGATAAATTTGACAAAAGAAGGAGATTGCTTAGATATGCATAGAATAAGGCTGAGGTAGAGGTTAAAATGAGTTTGTGGTTTAAATAAAATGAATGATACTACTTATAGGGGGTCAGAATAATAATAGCATTAGCCAGCATCTATTGATCATCTACTCTGTATCAGGCTAAGTACTTTACATAATTACATTATGTCATTTAATCCTCTAACAATCTTATGAGGATTAAATAGCGGAGATAAAGAAACTGGAGTGTAGAGAGGTTAAAATTTTGTCCAAGGTCACCTAGCTAGCAAGTGTTAGGAAAAGAGTATATAGGATATGTATGCAACTAGTTTATTAAGCAGTCTGAACTCAAAAGAGATTTCCAAAAATTGTCTTTATTTTTCTACCTGCTGACTTAAAGCATTTGGCCACAATCTCTTTCTCTAACCCTTTAAAAAATTTTTAATATGTTTTTATTAGTTACAGAGAGAGAAAGGAAGGGGGAGAGAGAGCTAGAAATATCAAGGATGAGAAATAATCATTGGTTGGCGCCTCCTGCATGCCCAACACTGGGGATCAAAGTCCACAACTCAGGCATCAAACATGACCTCCTGATTCATGGGTCAGTGCGCCACCACTGAGACACACTGGCCTGGCTCTCTAACATGTCAGGTAAAGTCTAAGTTTTCCAGTTCTCTTCAATTATAAAACAATTCCAGTATCTATAAATTGCTTTAGAATCTTAAAAGGTCTAAATCAAGTCTAAGCCAGTATAATCAAAACTGTATCATATCCAAATCAAGCTTCCTCTCTCCCTCCAGTTCAAGCCTGACCCACAGCTCTACAGTGAGGATGGGGGATCACTTAGTCCACCCTATTATTAACATCTCTACTAGTTTTCTTCTTTTCTCCCAGGCATCATAGATTACTCCAGCTGTGTCTTGCATTTGGAAGTCACAAGTAAGAAGCAGATTAGAATATTTTTGGTAACATATGCTCTCAAATCCTAGGGGACCCATATCAAATCATCCTCAGAAATATCCTCATTCTGTGCTATTATAAGTCTGCAAATTTTGCAGCTCAGCAAACATCCAGTTGGGAGTAAGATACCAATTTGCATTTTTTCCCTGACATCTCAAATGTCCTAGGTAGTACTCTCTCGAAGAAAACCCTTAGATAAAGATTCAAGTACAAGTAGTTTCTTTGGAAGGTAATCCTAGGAAACAATGGCAGGAAAGAGGGGAAGTGAGACTGGGAAAGAAAGGAATTCAATATACGGTGTGTGGTTAAGAAAGCTACATCAATGAATAATTGGGGCTGGAAAAACTCAGGAGCTGATGTAAAACATCTGCCTCAAAGTTCATGAGTTGCAAGGGAGCTAAGGTATTTATGTGCAAGTGCCAATCATTGGTTGAGGGCAATTTCTGGGATGTTAGTTTCCCAACACTTTGAGCTTGCCCTGTGCTGAGGCAGAGAAGCCATCTGCAGCTTCAGGAAAAAACACACAAAACAGACAAACAAAAAAACACAAACTATCCAGATGAAGAGTACCAGATATTGGTAGTTGACAACAAGACAGAGCACAAGAGAGAAAAAAATTTCTGAATACACCTCATTAGGTCAACAATTAAAATCTTACAAATTCCCCTTCTTCATAGAACAACTTTCTTGAGTGAACTCAAATTGCTTAGTTTTCCATACTGGTTGATTGGGGTCATGAAGGTGAAGGTCTACCTCTTGTTAAACCCTAAGAGGATGCCTGCCAGTATCTTGGCTCTGGTGTTAAAATCAGGGATATTTAACACCTATTGTTCTCAGTTTTGGAACTTTAATGGAAATTCAGACAACAGAAGTCTTTTTCAGCCTCATTATAGAGACTTTGTCACATAGAAGTAGTAGGACAAACTGGACAGTGTTAAAAAGAAGAGCAGAGAGCCAAACTATATGTGCAATGAAGTGCTACTTAAAATTGTGAAAAACAAAAACAACCTAAATGTCCACCAATAAAGGAAAGGTTAAACACTTATGTCTCTACATATGGTAGTATACCAAATACTTAATACTTTCAGGAAATGAGTCTGATGAATCTTAGAAAGGCTGATAAGCAAAACATCAAGTTATAAAATATATAATTATCATATCCTATATAAAAAAGAGGTAATATGCAAATTGACTATCACTCCAACACACAAGATGGCCAATCCCATGTGGACACAAGATGGCCGCCACAAGATGGCCAACAGGGGACGGCGGTTGTGGGCTATTAGGCCAGCAAGAGAGGGCAGTTAGGGGTGACTGGGCCAGCAGAGGAGGGCAGTTAGGGTAACCAAGCTAGCAGGGGAGGACAGTTAGGGGCGACCAGGCCAGCAGGCGGGGCAGTTAGAGACAATCCTGCCAGCAGGGGAGCAGTTAGGTGTTGATTAGGCTGGCAGGGGAGTGGTCAGGGGGTGATCAGACTGGCAGGCAGAAGCAGTTATGGGCAATCAGGCAGGCAGGCAGGCAGGCAGGTGAGTGGTTGGGAGCCACCAGCAGTTCCGGATTGTGAGAGGGATGTCCGACTGCCCATTTAGGTCTGATCCCAGTGGGCAGTTGGACATCCCTTGAAGGGTCTGAGACTGGAGAGAGTGACACCCCCCCACCTCCATGCATGAATTTCATGCACCGAGCTTCTAGTATATTTATATGTGTACAACTCACACGCGTCCTTTGATACATATATTAAATTGTAAATATAAAACCCATTCCTGCCACCTCCAGCAATCCTTTCCCCTTTTTTAGGAGGGTAAAATGGCCGCCATATTAGAGGGTTTTATTTGTTTGTGTTTCTGAGAGGGCGGGAGGAATATCATTGTGACTTTGAGGGAGATAATTGTTTTAAGAGAAATTTTTGGAAATGTTGCTATTTGTATATATGTTTACTAGGGTGTCATTCCCTACTCCCCATTCTCTGTTCAAGAGGTTTTAGTAAAAGCATACATTAAAATTCAATGTATCAGAAAGCTAATTTGTAATACTGTGAATATGACATTGTGATAAGACGAGTTTAAGGTAGTAGCAAAAAAGCTTGGCTTCTTTTGCAGGATAATATAGAGTCTCATTTCACATAATATAGAGTATCTTCTATAATAAAAGCGAAACATGCAAATGTGACCATTACCACCAGCCAATCAGAGCGGCTGTATGCAAATTAACCCAGCCAAGATGGAGGCCAACAGCCAATCAGAGCGGCTGTATGCAAACTAACCCAGCCAAGATGGAGGCCAACAGCCACGGAACTAGACCAAACCAAAGGGTTCTGTTGCAACTGCCTGC
>PVJC01021395.1:0-28240 GCA_004026665.1 Murina feae
TCCTTCCTTCCTTCCTTCCTTCCTTCCTTCTTTTCTTCCTTCCTTTTTTTTTTGTTGTTAATCTTCACGGGAGGATATTTTTTCATTAATTTTTAGAGAGAGTGGAAGGGAGGGAGAATGGGCGAGAGAGATTGGTTGCCTCCCGTGAGTGCCCTATTGGGGCCAGGATTGAACCTGCAACCCAAGATCGTAAATGGAACTCCAGACCCTTCGATGCACGGCTGACCAGGGCATCATTTTCAAAGTCAATGTAGTGCCACATATCCCACACTTTTGTGTTGTTGTTGTGTTTGTTTGTTTTGGGGGTGGGGTGGGATGAAGGGATAATTTTGTCACTTAGTTCTGAGTATTGTCTCATGTTCCTAAGTACAAGGCTGTGCTATGGAGAAAACCTGTGTGTTAGATGAGCTTCTTTCAGACAAGAGCGATAGAGCAGTTGGCTGTGAGTTCAATGTTAATAAAACAACAGTATATACTAAAGGTGTCTTTAAAGAGAAACATACATAAAACAGGCTAAGTACTGATTTGTTAATGAAACGGTTTTAATATTTACATTCCTTTTTAATTCTGAGACTCAAGGAATCTAAGGCTTTATTTCCCCCAAAAGCAATAATGCAATGTTTACAGTGACTTTATAGAGCAGAGCTGTTGCAAAAGATGACAATCAACAGATATTCTTAGACTATTTTAAATGTTATTTTTTAAAATTTGTTTAAAAATTTTTACTGGTATTAAGAAATCCAATTATTTTTTTATAACTGTACTATAGTTTGTTAAAAATATTCAGCTAATAGACTGCATTTGAAAGTTACTGATAACTCACTCTATAACAATTCTAGAAAATATAAAATATTTATAGCTATTCCTTTAAAAATCTATATTTTAGAATATTATTTTGCAAAATATTATAAGGCATAGAAAAATAAAAAGTTACCAGTTTTATTTTGAAATGGGAGTCAAACTTTCTAACACATCATTATTGTGAGAACAATTAAAAAGGAATATAAATATTAAAATGTGGCAATATTTTGTAAACTAATGATATAATGAATAGTTTAGAAAACTGACAAGTAACTATAGCAAAAAGAGAAAAAGAACATTCTTTCATTACTCCCCTCTCCCAGTGCATTGAATGGTTGACCTTGAACCAATTACTTATGATTTTTGCAAAACCAGTTATACATTTTTGAGCAGATAGTAAGTTTAATCTTTGGAAGAGGGCTATGAATTTTAACACAGGAATAGATTTGTGTGACCACCACCAGAAGAAGAATGCAGAAGAGTTCTAACACTCCAATAAACTTCCTTTTGCTACACCCTTATAGTTGCCCTGGCCCTAAACTCAAGCAATAATCCATTTGTTCTCCATTCCTATAGTTTTATCTGCTTGAGAATCTAATCTAATAAAAGAATGATATGCAAATTAACTACCTCTCCAAGACACCTAAGCCACACCCACCATCCAAGCCATGCCCACCAATCAATCAAAGCAACTATATGCAAATTAACCCAGCCAAGATGGTGGTTAATTTGTATACACTGGCGCTGAGCGAAGACTGAAGCCAGCCTAGAAGGAAGCCAAGCAGCAGAGAAGGGAGGAAGCGAGGCAGTGGAGATGGGAGGCAGTGAGGCAGCAGAGACAGGAAGGAGCAAGGCAGCAGAGATGGGAGGAAGTGAGGCAGCAGAGAAGGGAGCGGTGGGCTTCTCTCCCTTCTCTGCTTCGCTCTGGCTCAGGAAGCCCTATTCTTGTAGGAATCTTCCTGCAATTGGCTTCTAGTGTTATATAAATGCAAGAGGATAAAGCCCAATCTAATCTTTGCTCCATGTCTCTTGCAAATAATTTTATTTTACCTTAATCCTACCTTCACAATTCCGTCAACTGTCATTTCTCTGGTAAGTATCCCTTGACCATTGCTCATGATCATCAGGCAAATTAAGATGCCCTTTCTCTGAGCTCCCATAACATTCTGTGAAAACTTCTAGTGATTTTAATCTCTGTTACACACCAAGTTTTTTTGGGAGCAGAGATTATGCTTTATTCAAATTTGTTTTCCAATTGCCTATCATATGCATACATATGTATATTTATAATAATAAAAGCATAATGTGCTAATTAGACTGGACAGCTGAACGACCTTCTGGACATCCTTCTGAGCATCTTTCCAGATGACCTTCTGGACAAAGCTGAGACTGTGAGGACCAAGCCCCTTGCATGAATTTCATGCATTGGGTCTCTAGTATAATTAGTCATTAGTTATTAATTATTGAATGAATAGATGAATAATTAAGAGAGATGCTAAAGAAGATAACATTAAAGCTCCTAACCTTAGTTATCTGGGTGCTGGAGTTAAGGGGGGGAAAAAGCAATGGCACATAAAACTTTAAAATATATGAATTTGAGAATGTTTCCTAGAAAAAAGTCACAAATAGAAAGGTGTGCCCAGATTCTATTATTTATTACGTATTATAACTCCACACATATTCAGGTAGTCCAGTATAAATATTTTAATAAATAATAGTATTCTCATACTTGATGGCCAGTTATGACAGCAACCAATGGTTGTTGGGTGAGGAGAGGGTGAATTTCCCAGGCCAATGATTTTCAATTTCCCATATTGATTAGTCTAAAGAAGTACCTCCAAAGTCAGTAGGACTGGGTAAGAGGCTCCAGATTCCTGAGTTTATTTTAATCATAGTTCTGCTTTTGTTTCAGTTTGAAGAAAGAATTCTATAGCGTAAAGAATTAAAGTTGGAGCACCATCGCCTTGGAGGGAGTAGCCAGCACAGTCCATGTCCATCCTTGATGCCAACTTCTTCAAAATTTATTTCCTCTAGCATATTCTTTAACCAAATCATTCTCTTTGGCATTTGATCCTGTTCATAGAATCCACTCCTGTCCTGCTTTCATAAATTCCTGCCATGTTTTGTAAACTACCATTAGTTCTCCGGTGGTTTGTCATGGCAATATGGTCTTCAACCTGAAACTCCTTCACTAACTAACAGGCACTTACCCACTTCCATTCAGAGTTCTTGGCAGTGAAAATCCTTCTCAATGAGTAATTGTATTAGCAATCAATAGTCCTTTCATTTATACTGTTCATTTTTACTTATTTATAGCATTCGTGGTATAGCATAAAATTATGAGACTTGTAAAAAACAGAAACAGTACTACTTGGATTCCACAGTCAAGTTTAACTCATTATAATTTAAATGCAATTGTGATTAACTCATAATGTCTTTAATTTACAGTGTCTAATTCTGAGTGGGAAGGGAGTCAGGTAATTACCTTTAAAGGAGGGTGACAAGGGACTAGGAGAATTGGGAGGGGTAAAGGAACAGGAACTCCTAACAGGAAGAAGAGCAAGTTCAGTGGGTGTAGCATGTGGGAGAGGTAGAAGTCAAATAAGTTCTGGTCAGGAGAGGCCAACAGCAAGATACCAGAGGAGAACAGGTCTGAAGGATGACAAGATCCAAGAAGTAACACTGCTGGTAGGAGGCTGATGGGTGAGGTGAAAGTCAGTGGAGTAGAGGAGGTCAGCTTGTGAGGCAACTACCAATAACGGAAAAGAAAGATGGGAAATCATTACAGATTCTATAAACACAACTTATCAAGATCTGTGGGATGCTGCAAAAGCAGTGCTTTGAGGAAAATTTATAGCTTTGAATGCATATGTTATAAAAGAAGAAAGACCTAAAATCAATCTCCTAAGCTTCCTTCTCAGGAATCTAGAAAAAGGAAAGCAATTAAATCCAAAGTAAGCAGAAGAAAAGAAATACAAATTTGAGCATAAAGCAATAAAATTGAAAGCAAGAAATCAGAAGAGAAAATCAATAAAACAAAAAGCTGGTTCTTTGAAAAAATCAATAAAATAAATTAGCCTCTGGCCAGGCTAACTAAGAAGAAAAGAAGAGGACACAAAAAATACTAACAATTAAAATAAAATAATAATTAGATATAAGCAATATTGTTTAAAATCATAAATAATAACAATCAGAAATGAAAGAGGAGACATAACTAAAGATCACAAGGGCATCAAAAGGATAATAAAGGAATACAATAAATAACTCTATGCCTACAAATTTGATAGTCTACATGAAATGGACCAATTCTTTGAAAGACACAATCTGTCAGAATTCACACACGAATAAACAGTCCATCTGAATAGGTCTATATCTATTAACAAAATTGAGTCAATATTTAATAAAGTGCCAGGAGGCCCAGGATGACTCACTGATGAATTCTACCAAACATTTAAGATAGAAATTATACAAATTCTCTACTATCTCTTTCCAAATACAGAAGCAGAGGGTATACTTCCTAAGTTAGTCTATGAGGCCAACATTACCATAATAACAAAATCAAACAGACACTAAAAGAAAAAACTACATACCAATATCTCTCATGAATACAAATATAAACATCCTCAACAAGTATTAGCAAATTAAATCCAACAATGTATAAAAAGAATAATACATCACAATCAATTTGGATTTATCCTAGGTATTCAAGGCCAGTTCAGCATATGAAATCAGTTAATGTAATTTCATTACATTAATAGACTAAAAAGAAATAAAATAATATGGTCATATCAATAGATGCAGAAAAAACATTTGCCAAAATCCCACACCCATTCATGATTAAAAACCCTCAGCAAACTAAAAATAGAGAACTTCTTTAACTTGATAAAAAAAAATCTACGAAGAAAACCTTACAGCTAACATCAGACTTATTAATGAGAAACTTGAAGCTTTCTCATTAACATCAGGAACAAGGCAAGAATGTCCTCTCTTACCACTGCTTTTCATCATCATATGAAAGTCACAACTAATGCAATAAGAAAAATAAGTAAGTGGTGAACAGATAGGAAAGGGATAAATAAAATTGTCTTTGATTGGCAATGACATGATCATCCATGTAGAAAATCTGAATGGGCAAAAAATTCCTGGAACGAATTTAGCAAGATTGTAGGATAAATTTTGCAAGATACAAAAGCATTTCTTTCCTAAATACTAGCAATGAACAAGTGGGATTAAAATTTGTTCAAAATGCTATATATAGTAGCAAAAATGATATGTTAAGTATAAATCTAACAAAATATCCACAAAATTTATGTGAGGAAAACTACAAAATGCTAATGAAAGAAATCAAAGAAGAACTAAGTAAATGAAGAGAGGTTCCATGTTTATGGATAAAGGACTCAGTATTGTCAAGATGTCAGTTCTACTTCTCTCAATCAATGAATGCAATCCCAAGCAAAATCACAGAAAGTTATTTTTTGAACATCAACAAACTGATTCTAAAGTTTAAATGGAGAGACAAAAGACCTAAACACAGTGTCTACAGGGAAGAACAAAGTTATAGGACTGTTGCTATGCAATCCCAAGACTTATTATAGTAAAGTTACTACAGGCCTGATGCAAGAAATTCGTGCAATAGTAGGCCTTCCTTCCTCTAGCTGCCAGCACCCGGGACACAGGCTTCCTTCGCAGCCCCAGCTTCATCTGGAAGGACATCCAGGAGGATGTCTGGTCTAATTAACATATTGTGCTTTTGTTATTATAAACTGTAATCAAGACGGTGTGATATTTGCAAAGGAATAGACATAAAGATCAGTGGGCAGACTAGAAAGCCCAGAAATAGACCAATGTAAATATAGTCAACTGAGCTTTGAAAAGGAGCAAAGGCAATACAATGTAGAAATGACAATCTTCTGGTATTGGAACAAATGGTATTGGAACAGCTGAACATCCACATGCAAAAAAAAAAAAAAAAAAAAAAAAAAAAAAAAAAAAAAAAAAAAAAAAAAAAGAAATCTAAACACAGACTTTATACCCTTCACAAAAACTATCTCAAAATGGACCACAGACCTAAATGTATAATGCTAAACTATAAAATGCCTAGAAGATGATATAGGAGAAAATCTAGATAACCTAGAATTTGGTGAAGTCTTTTTAGATACAGCACTAAAGGCATAATCCATAAAAGAAATAACGAATAAGCTGGATTTTATTAAAATAAAAAATTTTACTCTGTGAAAGACATTGTCAGGAGAATAAAAAGAAAGACCATAGACTTGAGAAAATATTTGCAAAAGACACAATGATAAAGGGCTGCTATCCAAATTATACAAAAACTCTTAAAATTTAACAATAAGAGAGGCAACATAGAAAGAACTGGAACTCACCTTTTCCTACGACACAACAAACAAGACACAACAAACCCAACTACATACAGAAAAATTCCCTGCAATGAATCTGAGAACTAGCTGAACACTTGCTCCACAGTAAAGGACAAAAGGGCCTGTAGAGCTGGGTAGGAGAGGCAGAGGCTGATCTTGCCAAAACCTCACCCCCAGCATAGTGACCTACCATTGGGAGGGGCCTCAAAAACAAAGGGAAGACTATAAACAGATCTTCCTCCTAAGGAGCAGAGGATTGTACCCCACAGCAGCTAACGGCCTTATGAGACACCTCACCAAAGAAGATACACAGGTGCAAATAAGCACATGAAGGATGTTCCTCGTCAGATTCCATCCAGGAAATGCAAATCAAAACAACAATGAGATACCACTACATACTGTTAGAATGGCCAAAATCTGGAACACTGACATCAAATGCTGGGGAGGATGTGGAGCAATAGGAACTCTCATTCCTTACTAGTAGGAATGCAAAATGGTTCAGCCACTTGGAAGACAGTTTGACAGTTTCTTACAAAACTGAACGCAGTCTTACCATAGGCTCCAGCAATTGTGCTCTTTGATATTGTACACATGAAACTAGTTAAAATAGCAAATTTTATGTTAAATATGTATCTACCACAATTTAAATAATTACTAGCGTAATATTCCAAAAACCACTGAATCGTGCACTTTAAATGGGTGAATTGTTTGGCATGTAAATTGCATTTCAATAAAACTGTTTTTGGAAAAAGATGTGAAAGCAGAGATTGGGCAAAATAACGGCTGGCTCTTGCTGAGTTCTGTAACGTGGAACTTTTTTACCTGAAGGGTGTCTGAGGTTGGGGCAGGCCTGGTGTGTGTCCCTGGGGGTTTTCCTGTTTCTAGAGTTGTATTTACTTTTACAGATACTACTGAGTTCTGCAGAATTTTCTACATCCATTTGTATTTTGCTTGGTATTCACTTTCTTACAAAAATGGACCATCAAAACCAAGAAAACAAAGGTCCAATTACTACTCTTCATTTTACCCCAAAGCAAAACAAAATTAGTTTCCAATTTTTAAAAAAATATAAAGCAATGGAGTTCCTATGTTGCCTCCTCTTCCATAAAATAAGTGTTTAAGATCCCAAGAGAAAAGCAGCTTTCTCCACGGCCAAGAGACTCTCCCTCCAGGTGTTGGTGTCAAAGTCAATGCCACTCTCACAGGGGTTTGGGGATGTATCAACGCCCTGATCTCAAGTTTTCCCTTTACTAGAATGAGGTTTCCACACCATCTGCAGCAGAGCTCCCTGGCATGCCTATAATTCTGGGGTGACATCAGGAGTCTGCATTTCTAATCAGCACCCCTCTGATTTTAGGCAGATATGAGAGCCACAGGTGTGGGTGTTTCTGCTTTTCATCTACACTAAGAGGCTGCAGGCTTGATTCTACAAAAGTGATGCGATAGAGTGACATCACCAGTCCCCACTAGAATAAGGTGACCAGATTTAAAGCGGTACACCATTGACCGGGGGGGGGTGTTGTATTTTTTCTTCTTTTTTTTTATTATTACTTAAAATATTACAAAGAGTAATCGGGAATTTTTTAAAACGCAGAGGGACGCGGGACAAACTTAAAAATCGGGACTGTCCCGCCAAAAGCGGGACGTCTGGTCACCTTACACTAGAAGCACAAACCTGCCATAATGAGCCCTGGTTGTAATGTCCTTCATCTCCCAGATGTCTTGTGTCTGCTGGATGACTTCTTGTTGCTGATCTGCTCTTAACTGCAACAATTTGAGGGGCCAAAGTTCCCCTGTGCTCTTGACCTGACCTTGGGCCTGAACCATCTCCAGCCTCAGCTTAGGGCATCCTCTGTCTTGCCAGGCCTCTCCTACACCCAGGACAGCTGCCTTGAGAAAGTAATTTCCAAACTCTGACCTGTGGTTCAGGAATATGTTAAACAAAAAGGCATTACCCTTCCTTAATGCCCAGCCCTGGGATGGTCTCACATTCTTTTAACAGCATGACAAAGGATTTAGTTCAGTCCCCTCCTCTTGGATCAGGTTCTCTAGATACCACATCAGGGCTGGACACAGAACTGCCCAGCGGGGAGCCTGCCCCAAGGAATGCAGCCCATTTGTGAGCTTTCTTACTGAGGTCCCGTCTTGTGTCTTACCCATCCTCCCACCTTGTGCCTGAGTTCCTCTCTCAGGAAGGACATTTTCTTATGTGCATCACCCCTTTTCCAGGCCTTGTTGTACACTCTTTCTGAAATGTCATTTCTCCATCATTTCTTAAAAGTATGGTTAATTAGCTCTAGCCAGGTTGGCTCAGTGGATAGAGCGTTGGCTCACAGACTGAAGGGTCCTGGATTTGGTTCAGGTCAAGGGCATGCACCTCAGTTGCAGGCTCAATCCCCGGCCCTAGTCAGGGCCCATGCTAGAGGCAACCAATCGATGTGTCTCTCTCAGATCAGTGTTTCTCTTCTTCTGTCTCTCCCCCTCTTCCACTCTCTCTAAAAATCAATGGGAAAATATTCTCAGGTGAGGATTAACAAAACAAACAAACAAGCAAATAATAAATTTTTAAAAGGAGGGTTAGTTATAAATGTGTGGTGAAAAGGAACAATCTTGCTAGAAGTAAGTGTTGCCTGAGTTGGATGCTCTGAGTGCTGTAGGGCACGAAGCCTCCCCCATCCCCTTGTAAACATAATTACACGGTAGTGGAAATGCCTGATTTAAAAAACAGGAGTGTCACACCAGACGTGTCATATCTGCCCAAACCCTTGCAATTTCAATAACCTTCTGTCCATTTTCCTCTCCTGGAGCTCTGTCTCCCAGGAGACCTTATGTGAAACATGCCTTTAGTATCATCCAGCTGCCTCCTGCCTCTTGCCAATTTCATTTTTATGAATATCATTTTAAAACTCATGTATCTAACACATGTATGGATACTTTCCATGCACCAGCTGAGCTGAGTTCCAATATTCAAGGTTGAACAAGGCAGACCTGAGTCGGTGGGTGCAGACAGGGAAACTGGTCAACAGCGTGTGCTGGGTACCTGGGAGGAGCGCTCAGGTCCTTGGGGCCAGGTGGGCTGTTTAACAGTCTTTAGGATTCAGGAAAGAATTGCTGGAGAAAGTGATACTAAGCTGTACTCTGAAGGTGAGTCAGATCTTAACCATTTTAACCCTTTCCCTACACAGGAGGTTACTAAGCTGAGCATTCTTCCTCCCCCCGCCCCCACCTTTACATTTGAGAATAAGAGTTTTCTAAATAAATAATTAACAAACAAATGGGAAAGCCATTGAAATGAATCTTGTACACTCAAACCACTTGGATTAATTAAAAATATTTCAGCAGTCAAAAGGTTGCACTCCTGGGATGTAGTTTGTCCTCCAAAGAGTGGAACCATTTCCTCCTTGGTGCTATCATTATCCTCATCTTCATAGTGGTGTTTATAGTAATGTGTTTGCTGTAATGTTTTGTTTTGCTTTTTTTGGGGGAAAAAATTTGCCCCTTTAAGACATTAGATTATTTCCTGTTGGTGACATTCTGAAGAACAGAACCCCATTAAGTAGAGTGTTGAAGCCACAAACAAAGTTCGTTATTTGTACAGGATCTTTAAGCAGCAACTTCAGAGCTGAGTTTGTGATTATTTTTAAAAAAACATAGAAGTAAAAAGCCAAAGATTCTTAGTCCTTTGGAAGCAGCTACTCTGTGATTCGTACTTTGACTCCTAGGGCTAAACAAAAATGCTAAAACAAAGAAACGAACAAAACCCATCACTACCTCAGTACATTCTATTAAACAGTGTCATTTCTCTTATCTTTTCATATTTAATAATGTAAGTTGTGTAAACGTTCATTTAGTAATAGTGATGATTGTCATCACAATTTTTCTTTTCTCAGCATTGCTCTAAGAAAAAGTAAATGACATTGTTACTGCAGTCCACTGACAGCTTCCCAAGCAGAAAAACTAAATACTTAGGCCTCATTTTACACAATGACCACAAAATACTGAAAACTAGGAAAATGTTGAATCAATTTCCCAATAACACTGGCAGTAGAACTATGCAGTGAGATGGGTTCAGATACACCCAGGTCAAATATGCCCCCAGGAGAAATTCAGGGCAAATGTGGATGGGTATCTTCTCACCCAACCCAGTGCTTCATCAGTGTTTATTTTATCTATATTATTTCATCAATATTCAGTTTAAAAATATTATTGAGGCTAAAATGGATGATTATCTTCTCACCGTCTTATATTTTTAAGGTCTGTAGCCTCTACTTTAGAGTGGACAGGAGTGGAGAACTCGTCATATGCTGGGGATGTTAGCAGCCCCTCCCTCTAGGCTCTGGGGGTGGTGGGGGTGACCTCACAACGACATCTGTAATCACATGGATGAGAGTGTCTGCACTGGGGGCAGGTTCACTCAGAGTACAGACTCCTGAAGGGTCCAGGGATGGCAGTGGTGGTCCCTGCTGCCACCTTGCCTCAGCTCACATGCCTGTCTGCCCCTCACAACCAGCCCCACAAGAGACTGCAAATCAACATGGTGTGCGTTTTCTGTTTCTTCTTCTGGTCTTTTCCTGGGCAATGTGCTGCAAGAATCTGTCTGCAGGACATGACCTACCAAATTCTTAAAGAGGTTGTTGTTTACAAGTCTAAGGATTTTGATGGAAGGCCATTCCACTAAAATTTATATTTGTAATTAAGTGGCGTGTGTGTGTGTGTGTGTGTGTGTGTGTGTTGTGCCTTTTACAGGAAAACAGCTAAGGACAACATGGCAGAGAGGTGGAGCCGACTGCGGCAAATACATAGGAGTCTGTGCACACAGCAGAGAAGCTGCTCACTGAAAACATCCTGTCCTAATCTCTGTACCGGAAAACCTGCCAAGAGCTGCTCTAATGTTTCCAAGGTCTTGAGAGCTGCCTGGAGAACTAGCAACCCCTGTGCATCCAGGACTCTGGGGGTGAAGAGGTTTCCAGTCTCGACCCTGCTGCCTGAAAGAAGCCACAGGAATGCATTCTGCAGAGAGCAGGATGCTCACTCCCACAGCCACCAGTTTCCATCTGGGTGGCCTTGTGTGAGTTACTTCACTTCCCTGAGCCTTGGGTTTCTCACCTTTAATTGGTGGTAATTACAACCGTCCTGCCCACCTCTCGGGTTGTTGTGAAAGAGTGCTTCATAGGGTAAGTCATAATGCCAGTGGGGTTATTATTACTAATCCTAATAACAGGAGTATTATTGCCAGGCAGGCAGGTTGTAAAGGAGAGAGGCTCATCAACCTTAAAGTGATTCACCTGGTGTCACAAGCTGCCTGGGGGAGGAAGACAACGAGAACCCAGGTGTCCTAATACCTGGTGCAGTGCTGTTCTTCCTGTAATGTAACCAGGGGAAGACATACTAGTGTAGCTGACCCTCAACTGACATTTTGTTTCTGGTTGATAATTTAAATGTAACTAAGAGATATGATGATTAGATTTTTTTCTCTCCTAAGTGTTGATGTAACATTCAGAGCTCTGTGCTCACTTGCTCCCATAGTAATTTTTCCATCAAAACTATATATGATCTTGTTCTGTAAAGAAAATCTTACAGCACAGAAAAACCCAGATAATCCAAGACAACTGGTAGTGGGTAGTAGTAACTAATTATCTTATTGTTATTATCTTTGTAAACTTTTTTGAGAGATATTTCTAAAGTCCTTGGGACAAGAATGCCATAAATTATCTATCTATCTATCTAATCTTTCTATCATCTATCTTTCTATCATCTATCTATCTATCATCTATCTATCTATCATCTAAATTTTGACCCAGCCCATGTTGAGTGAAAGAAAAATGGCCTATGTTTATGAAATCACTCTAGCTGGACCAAGAGGGGTCAGTGGTCTAACTGAGTATAATACCTTCCTAGTATCTAGTGGGATCTCTACAACTATTTGTTGAATAAATTCAGTAAAGCTGGGTCTTGTTAGCCTTAAAGGAATAAAAAGGATGTGGATGTGGAGCTGGAAGTCAGAGGCCTGGGTCCATTTCTGGCTTTGCCACTGAGTAGAGGTGAGTCTAGATTTCATTCTGGCTTTATCGGTGTCTCTGGGCTTCGGATCTTCTCTAAGTGGTGAGGGCTGGACGAGATCAGGATAGTAAAAGGTTTCCATTCAAAATGCCACTTGCAGTCCATGGGTGGAAGCTGATGAAGGTGCTGGTTGAGGATTCTGAGGCTGTGACCAGGTGGAGGGGAAGAGGGGCCAGCTGGGATGATGGGGCCCATCCGGGGAAGGGATGAAGGGCAGGAACGAACACAGGCACCTGTCATCGCTGGGCTGTCATCTCTAGTGCCTTATAGTTTTACGAATCTACAACCATGACGGTCCTGGGTTTGGCAGAAACTGGAGTTTAGGAGGAACTCAGGTAGTTCTGTGTAGTTTTGTGTTTTATGTTAAAAGCTTATTCTCCTAGGTTGAGTGAAATAAAGAATTAAAGAACTATGTTGAGACATAATCAGACTCACGGTAAAGATAACTCTCTGCAGGTTCTCCCAGCACTTCTAGAAGGGAAGGCAGTGCATACTCAAGACACTTACCTCTCCTGATTTATAGAGAGGATCTGAGCACAAAAGGTATAGAATTATCTGCCTTGGGTCATTTGTAGGTCTGGACACATATATAGGTCATGTCACTCATTTATGCTTTTTTTCCTAGTGAACCGAGTTGTAGCTCTTCAGGACACAAGCCCACCTCAATCCCTCACAGCATTCATTCTCATCACTTGTCCTGGCTGCGGGAATGGGCTCACTGCTGCCCCAAGAAAAGCCATGCTTATCCCTCACGCCCCTGGGACTCTCATTCCATCAACACTTCCGCTAAGGAACTTCAGTGGATCAAATAGTGCTTGTTCCTTCAGCTGTTAAAGAAAGAAAATTACGTTACACAATAACTTCAAAATGTCACCCACCAAAATGTCCCACCACTGGAGGACTCACCATTGTGTATGTTGTTGTTTAGCAGTTCCATATATACTGATCCTAGCCAGAAGCTTCCAGAGCTTGCAACTGGCCAAGAAACTAGGTGGGAGGGCAGAGGGAAAGCTGGCAAAGAGGAAACCATTTTAAATGAATCACCTTAAATATAAACCAGCATGTTGAACAGGAGGGAAGCATGGAGGCCGGGAGTGCTGCAAGAAACTCCTTTAATTGCTTAATCACTTCATTGAGATGTCATTAGAGGAAACCAGGACTTTTTTAACCAGGAAGGCAGGACGGAGCCCTGAGGTGGGGCAGCCACCTGAGCCAGCAATGCAACAGTTCAGGTGGAGTTGGGCTGCTTTCCTGGTGTGGGCCTGTCTGTCCTGCCCCTGGGACCAGGGCTAGCTGTCCCAGTGCATTTCCAAGAGTGTGAGGGGTGAGCATGTGACCCCAGACCTCTGTCTGAGTTCCTGGCCACTCTGGGTCTGGGGCTGAGGCCGAGCTCTGTGAGGATGGATGGAAAGAAGTTGCTGCCCTGGCTTATGGAACCTCATCTTTCCGTAGTGTTTCCTCATTTGAAAAGGGAGCTTGAACTAGGTGGAGGTGAAAACACTTCTGCATGAAGATTCTATGCGTTTTCACAAACCCCACCTACTGAGTGACCAAGCTTATAGCTGCAGGTGTCCTGGTTTTAGTCCCTTTTGAAGACAAAGCAACTGGGGCTCAGAATCCTTAAGTCCTGATTCCATGTGTTTTGCACTGAGAGGATTTCTCAGTAAAAGTTGACCTTGTAACAGAAAGAAATGAAGCTCAATAGGTGAATAGACATAATGATCTTTGTTTAAGAAAGGCTGTAATGAGCAACATGCCTGCCAGGGTGCTGTGGGCAGGTGCTTCCACAGCTTGTGGTGGAGATTAGGTGGGTGTTTTCTGGAAAGCAATGTGATATGTGCATCTGGAGCCATAACAGCCTCCTACTTTTGACTCAGTGATTCCACAGTCTGATTCTATCATAGGAAGTAACAGGACTTTTGACACAAAGATTCAACAGAAAGAGCTCAGTGCAGTTCTGTTTTCTAGTGTACACCAGTATGTCAACAGGTGTGTGTCCATCACTGCTCACCCGTGACCTGGGTGTATGACTTAAAGGCTCTGCCTCGGAGGCAGGGCAATGGAGAGGCTCAGGCTTCACTTACTCTCTGAGCAAGAGCCCGAGGCACTCTCTGTGAGGGGCATTGGCAGGGATGTGAGTACTGAAGATGGTACAACTTGGTCTCTCCTCTCACAGAGCTTCACATGTAATCAGAGAGAGTCACAACTCAGGCACTTTCATGCCTGTGATACACACTGTGACAGGCGCAGGGACAGTTTGGAGGTGCCCAGCGAGTGGGGACAGAAGAGGCATTAGCTCATGCTATCCAAGGGCAGCGTGATTGCTTAGGTGTCTGAGGACCCTACATTTCCACTAACTAACAAGTGTAGATATGACAACTGATGCCATTGCGTAAGCATCAAGACAGAAATCTCTTTGTCAAATGGTATGCCCCATGTCAAAGAATGCTTTTCCAAAGACCCAAACAAGTTCTTGGACGTAGCAACCTAGGAGAGAAAGAAGAAAACGAACTGTTTACTACTAGTAAGCTGAGTTCCCAGCACATGGAACAGACCTGAAAGTGCCATGTCCCAGGCCAGCCCCGGATCAGGGACACTGTGAATGGGGACAGGAACCCTGGACAGCCCAGGACATCATAGGAACCCTGGCAGAGTGGAGTAGGTCCCTCCCCACAATCTATGTTTCCTTCCATGTTTTCTCTCCTCCCTTCCTTCCTTCCTTCCTTCCTTCCTTCCTTCCTTCCTTCCTTCCTTCCTTCCTTTCTTCCTTCCTTCCTCCTAATCTGAGGACATTTTTAAAATTGATTTGAGGGAGGGAAGAAGGAAGGGTGGGGGGGGGAGGGAGAGAGAGAGAGAGAGAGAGAGAGAGAGAGAGAGAGAGAGAGATTGAAACATAAATGTGAAAGAGAAATACTGATCAGCTGCCTCTCTTACTCACTCCAACTGGGGATCAAACCTGTGATCTAGATATGTGCCCTGACCAGGAAACAAACCCACAACCATTTGGTGTACAGGGCAATGCTCCAACCAACCGAGCCACCTGTCCAGGGCTCATTTTTGTTTTCCAGTGTGGTAAAAGATACATAACATAAAACTTACCATTTTAAGGGTAAAGTTCAGTGGCACTACTGGTATGTTCACATTACTGTGCAACTATCGCCAATCTTCACCTCCAGAAGCTTTAATCAGCTTCTTTTAAAAAGATCTTCCTGTCTTTTTCTTTCTTCTTGCTAGCCACTCAACTAATCATACCAGAATTTATTCAAAATTGTATTTTTAAATATACTGAATAAAATACTTTGCAATCCTTCATTTAAAAATATTTCATTAAAATCCCACCAGTAAATTCATTGTAAATTACTTTTCATTTGCAACTGGTTCTTGTTTAGCTTTTTTTCTCACCTGGGAGAAGGACCAGACTGTCACCAAATGTAAATTCAGCCATTAGAGGGTGGACCCCATGTGCTCAGGAAAGAGACTCAATTAACACAACTCCCACATAGACAACACAGGACTTCCTTGACAAAATATAGGTTCCCCGAATATTCCGTGGGTGGCTGAACAGCCATACCTAGGAAACACATTACATTGCCTCCTGCACAGTGACATCCACTGGCCGTGCAAGACCACCGTGCTCGTGGATAGACTCAGATGGACTTGCTCTTGTGTGCTGAGAACTATCTTCCAAATGACAAATCAGTTATTTCAACACCATTAACTGTCTACTCCAATGATGCTCAACCTTCTTCATCTCATGGCACACCTAAACTAATTATTAAAATTCTGCAGCACACAAAAAATATATTATGTTTTTTTGCCAATCTGACAAAAAATAGGTATAACTTTGATTCATTCTGGATGGATAATCCGACGGCTATTGCTATGTTGGCTATTGTTTGACAATAGGGAAAAGAGGTCAGTGTCCCTGACTAAATAGTCAGTTATTGCATGTTGAAAATTGCTGGTCTAATCCATTATAATAACTGAATTACCATAAATCCCAAATTTTTTGTTTTTGGACTGTTTATCTAGCTAGTCTTTCATGGCCACCATCTGTTTCATTATTGCAGTTTTATAAAGTGACTAAAATATTATTCTTCATTTAAAACTTTGGCGTGAATATTCTTACATTTACTTGTACAGGTAGAAATTTAATCTAGAATCACATTACAAAAGTATCACATTGGGATTTTGATTGGGATCACATTAAAAATGTATGGCTTATATTTTACAAAATTAAGGTTTTTTTTCCATCTAGGAATATGGCATATGGCTCTTCACTTAATCAAGTCTTAAAGTTGACCGAGATAGGCATGACTTTTATCCTATATAATAAAAGACTAATATGCAAATCGACCATTCAGCAGAATGACTGGTCGCTATGATGCTTACTGACCACCGTGGGCAGACGCTCAATACAGGAGCTGCCCCCTGGTGGTCAGTGCACTCCCACAGGGTGAGTACCGCTCAGCTAGCAGCCAGGCTCTCAGCTGGCAAGCACAGTGGTGGTGGTGGGAGCCATTCCCACCTCTGCAGCAGCGCTAGGAATGTCCGACTGACACCTTAGGCCCACTCCTTATAGGGCTCCTGGACTGTGAGAGGGTGCAGGCTGGGCTAAGGGACCCCCCCCCCGAAGTGCACAAATTTCATGCACCAGGCCTCTAGTAATCTAATAAGAAGATTGAAAATTAAAAAATTATTTTAACAAAATGTGATGACTATTGATAGGGGAAGTGTTAAAATCTTCACAAAATTTTGCAAATCAAATCACCAGGTCACTGGATGATCACAAATCCATCATTAAGTATACTCACTCATGCTTAAACATGCATATGCTCACACATCCTATGGTACCTCTTTGTGCATTTGCCTATCCTAGTTCCTCAACTTGGTATGCTGTCCCCATCCCCAATCCTCTTGCTTGCCCCTATGTTGTCTATGCAGTGATTTCTTGTCCTACCAGATCATTACTTTGATGCTTTTCTTATTTCCCAGCATCCAGTTCAGGACATCCTGCTCAGTTCTATCTCTGCCCATTGTGCTTCCACCACAGCATGCATCTTGGATCCCAGCCACATTTCCATGTGTTCTGGCCCCCCACTATTGTGGGGGAGCTCCCTGAGAGGTACCAGTGCTTAGGCCAGTCCTGAGGCCTTTACAAGTATTTGTTGTCCTGGGCTAGAGGCTCTAGATGAAACTTGCGAGAAGGCTACATACTCAGTGCTTTCTTCTCATTTCCCCCACCTTCCCAACCAGTGAAAGTTCCAGGTGGCTCAGGTTCGTGGGTAAGCAAACACTTCATTTCCACTGACCAGTGTTGTCCTTGGCAGAGCATGGAAGTGTCAACAGTCCTGGGTGGAGAGATGAAATAAATGTATGTGGAGGCTTAGTGACAGGGGAACTCTAAAGCAGATGCATATTTCAAAACAACCCAACTCAGACACTCATGTTCCACTTTCTTCCAGAACTCTCTTTGCAAAAACTATGCTTAAAACAAGAAGAGCATAGAATAGGCTAGCCCTGCCTTCCTCTCGGCAGGTGCACAGCAAGGGCCCTTTATCTCTGAGGGGGCAGGTCCAAGCTTCAGGGATAAAGATACCGCTGTGGGCTAATCCAAATATTAGCCGTGGAAACTTTCCCGCTTTGAAAACATGAGACACTGTGTATTCAGAGCCTTGCCTTCCAGAGTACACAATCACATCTGCCTTTCTTCTTCCAATGGGTTGAGGACACAACTTTATCTTCACATTGCCCAGGGTTTAGTCAGGGCATATGCCTGCTGATCTTTGGGCAACATCTTTCCAGTGATCTTCTCCACTTGGGCCCCAACAGCAGGTGATAAACCAGAGACACAAGAGAACATTGTGAGGGTATACGGGAGCCAGCAAAGCTGATGAACTTCATCAAGTCTGTGAGGGAAACTGGCCCTAAATTGATGTTAAACAAACAAGAGTTACCTCCTGCGCATGGTACTAAGAAGGTTCCAAGATTCAACTATAATCTATAACCAAAATCAATATTTTTCATGTTACTCTCTGATCATACAAGGAAGATCAATTTATTAAATTAGAAAAATGTTGCACAATGGGCCAACATTGAGTCATGGCTATTTCTTTCTTTTTATTCCTCACACAAGGACATGCTTAAAGAGAGGAAGGGAGGCAGAACAGGAGAGAGAAAGTGATAAACATCATAGTGAGAAGCATCAATCAGTTGCCTTTCATACCTGCCTCAACTGAGGATCAAACTGACAACCCAGGTATGTGCCCTGACTGGGAATTAAATGAGTAATCTTTTGGTGTGCAGGACAACCAACTGAGCTACCCAGCCATAGTGGCTGTCAGATTTGTCATTTTTTAGAGTAGGTTTTTGTTTTATATATACTTTTATTGATATTTTAGAGAGAGAGGAAGGGAGAGGGAGAGATGGGTAAACATCAATGTGAGACAGAATTATCAATTGGTCACCTCCTATGCACCCCCTACTAGGGACATGCCCCCTACTGGGGATCAAGCCACAACCCCAGGCATCTTTCCTGACTGGAAATTGAACCTGTGACCCTTTGGTGCATGGGACAATGCTCAACCAACTGAACCACACTGGCCAGGGCCCCAGGGTAAATTTTAAAGTCAAATTGGAGAGTATGTCAAGAAAAGGCTCCCTTCAATTCAGTATATAGTCTTAATAGAATTTTATTCCTTTTGATTTGGCATTGCTGTGGCATGAGGTTACAGGAAGGAGCAGGCATGGCCAGCACCTGTCAGTACTAACCATGAACCAATTTTTAAAAATCTTTTATTATTTTTAAAAAATATATTTTTATTGATTTCAGAGAGGAAGGGAGAGAGAGAGATAGAAACGTCAATGATAAGAGAGAATTATTAATCGGCTACCTCCTGCATGCCCCCTACTGGGGACTGAGTCTAAAAGCCAGGCATATACCCTGACCAGAATTGAACTGTAACTGCCTACTTCATAGGTTGATGTTCTACCATCACTGAAGCATGCTGGCTGGTCACTGTGAACCAAGTTTTAACCAAAGTGAGTCTGCATGCTTTTCCCCACTGGAACAGTGAATTAAGAAGTTGTAATTTGCATCAAATCAACAATTTAAAATATAAGGAATCATAAAACAATCAGAACAGCAAAAAGGAAAAAGAATCCAAAAATATGAAGATAGTGTAAGGAGCCTCTGGGACAACTTCAAGCATACCAACATTTGTATCATTGAGGTGCCAGAAGGAGAAGAAAGAGAGCAAAAAATTGAAAATTATTTAAAAAATAATGACAGAAAACTTTCCTACCTGGTGAAAGAAGTAGACATGCAAGTTCAGGAAGGCTTGAGAGTACCAAACAAGAGAAACTCAGTGTCCCACATCAAGACAAATCATAATTAAAATTCCAAGGCTTAAAGACAAAGAGAGAATCTTAAAAGCAGCAAGAGAAAAGCAGTTAATTACCTACAAAGTGGCACCCATACAATTGTCAGCTGATTTCTCAATAGAAACTTTGCAGGCCAGAAGGGAGTGGCAAGAAATATTCAAAATGATTAATAGCAAGAACCTACAACCAAGATTACTCTACCTAGAAAAGCTATCATTTAGAATTGAAGGTCAGATAAAAAGCTTCACAGACAAGAAAAAGCTAAAGGAGTCTATCACCACCAAACCAGTACTACATGAAATGTTGAAGGGTACTGAAGAAGAAAAAGAAGAAGGAGGAAGAGGAGGAGAAGGAAAAGGGGTAAAAAAGATGAACAATAAAATGGCAATAAATACATAACTGTCAACAATTGAGTCTAAAAATCAAAATAAATGAACAAGGAATCTAATGAACAAAATAAACTGATGAATAAAATAGAACCAGAGGTGTGGAAACATGAAGCAGGGGGTCTCCCAGGGGTGAGGACGACGGAGCCCATAGCGCTAGGATGCTTGCATGCACAACTCTGGAGACCAGGTTCTGTGACGCAGGTCTAATTTTATTGAGGAAGTACAGCAGTATTTATAGCAGAGGTGGCCAATTATGGAACATATTCTTAGGGAGCCAATGAGCGTAAAGGTTGGGGTACTGTACGTGGCTCTGGGAGGTGCTCATGTGGGCGTTGCCATCTTCCAGGTTTGTCAGAAAGATCTGAACTGCTGGAGTGAGCTCACAGCATTGCATCAGCCACTGCACCAAGATAAACCTCCTGTGCTCTACCTACATCTCCCCCTTCCTTTTTTATTAGCGCCTGTTGGCTGTCTATAGTCGTGGCCTGTTATGCAGTTATATGGGCTATCATGGTGAACATACAGAAGAAGAGGAAGAATGCTATGAGTAATATAACAGCTAAGGTAGCCCAAATGAATAAGTTAGCGGAGTTTAGCCAAAAAGTGAGGTGGCTGGAATATTGCCCTACATTATAGGGTGAGTCCTTCTGCCTCCGGGACATCTCCTCCGGCGGTGCCATGTCTCCTCTTCAAGTGAGAGGTCCTCCATCTCCGCCACTGGTGGGGTGACTGGTCTCCGACTCATCTCTTAAGGCGTGTGGCTTGATGTCTCTCGCTGGAATCCAGAGGGGGTGTCTCTCGCCTTCTAGAAAGATACAAGCAAAACCTCTCCCCTGGGTTGAGGCTGTTTCTTACCCAATTAATCTGGCTACAGAGCTCTTGTAATTTGTGTAAGGTGAGTGAGTCCAGGATGGCTACTTGAGGAGCTATAGGGGTTAATTGTTACTGGAAAGGCTTGAGGGGGTTTTCCTTAATTCTGAGGGTAGAGAAGCCTGTAGCTTTTTGCAGTGTGGACTGCATAAGCGCTATCGGAAAAGATATTAACTGGATTGTCCTGACAGTATAGAAGTGTGTGTATCACCGACGTAACTCCCCAACTTGTACTGAGCCTGAGTACTGGTATTTTATGTAGGTTTATTGGTTGTAGAACCTGGAGGTGGAACCGTCTTCCCCTCCCCCAAAGGCACGGACTCGGCAATAGACTGTTTGGTTTCACTTTTGTCCGAACGTTCTTTAACAAACAAGTCCCATGGATCGGGAGGGGGTGGGTGGGGGGCAGAGGGCTCTGGTGAGGAGTACGGGGGAAAGGGACCTGCCTCCACTGAGGCCGCAAGGGCCGCAGGTATCGGCAGAGATGGTTCAGGGGGGACTCCAGAGAGACATGTGAGGAGGGCCAAAATGGCGGGTGTTAGAGAAAGCGGAAATGTTTTTCCTTCGTGAACCTCGGCAGACATTACATGCTTGAGTACTTCCTCCCAGGTGCCTGGGTCCCATATGGGGGCTTCTAACAACCCCGGGATTAAAGTGTAAGATGCACTCCCACAGCACCTTGAGTTCCTTTTCTGATATCTTAACTCACCTACTCTGCAAAATGGTGTGGAGAGCTCGCGCCTGAGAGGCGCATGCAGTGGGGGGAACATTGCCCATGTTGCAGAGGGTCACTCACCCAGTCTGACGTTCTGGGGGTCCTACGTTCGGGCGCCATATGAAGCAGGGGGTCTTCCAGGGGTGAGGATGATGGAGCCCCTAGCGCTAGGATGCTTGCATGCACAACTCTAGAGACCAGGTTCTGTGACGCAGGTCTAATTTTACTGAGGAAATACAGCAGTATATATTGCAGAGGTGGCCAATCATGAAACATATTCTTAGGGAGCCAATGAGCGTAAAGGTTGGGGTACTGTGTACATGGCTCTGGGAGGGGCTCAGGTGGGCGTTGCCATCTTCCTGGTTTGCCAGAAAGATCTGAACTGCTGGAGTGAGCTCACAGCATTGCATCAGCCACTGCACTGAGATAAACCTCCTGTGCTCTACCTACAGAAACATGGAACAGACTGACAAATCTCAGAGGGAAGTGGGGAGGGAGGTGGAAAGATCTTGTATGCATATATGCATTACCTATGGACACATAATAAATAGGGTGGTGAAGGCCTGGGGTGAAGGGGGGGCTTGGGGGAGGGAGGTAACTGGGTGGGGAAGACATCTGTAATAGTCTCAGCAATAAAGATTTAAAAAAAAAAACTCCTATGGAAAGACTGGCTTTGCCTAAATAGTGGGCGCCAGGGCTCTTCTCTCAGCATCTTTGTTTACACAAAGATTCCACTCTATGCAGCAAATTGTTTTTAAAAATATTAAATGGCTACATCTCATCAGGGAGTATTTTTTTAATTAATAGACTTTGTTTGAGCACTTTCAGGTTTACTCTAAAATTAAACAGAAAATGTAGTGAGCCCTCTATGCCTTTTCCTCCTGCATGTTTCCCCTCGACATCTTGCATTAGGATAGTGACTTTGTTATAATCGATGAGTCAATATTGATACCTTATTATTTGCTGAACTCTATAGTTTAAATTAGTATTACTCTTGGTGTTGGCCATTCTGTGGGGTTGACAAATATATAATGGCATGTGCCCACTATTACATGGACATTTGGGTTGTTTCTGATTTTTGTCTATTATGAGTAATGCTGCGATGAACATTTGTCTACAAGTTTTTGTATGCTTTCAGTTCTCTTACATGTACTGAGGAGCAGAATTGCAGGTTAACTTTTTAAATGAATGGAGCACTGCTATGGATCTATCATCTTCTTGTCACATGTGTAGTTAGAGCCACATATTCTGAAAATGTGCCCTGATCTCTTCCATGCTCTGAATGGAGCGACAGGCTGTGCACTCACTAGGGACATATTGGTGGGGAAACAAAGCCTCTTCCCTCTTTAACTCCCACTCTATGGTCCACCCCCCTGTTCCACCCCCCTGTTCCTGCCTCGGTTCAGGCCCATAATGTCCCAGGCATCTTCTATCTAGTTACCTGTCTACCATTTTGATTCTCTTAAAACCATCTAGACATCAGGGTAATCTGCTTATAAAGCTAACTAATTTGGCCCTGTCAGCCCTCTGCTTTAAACCCTTCAGGGAGTTGGTCACCTCTAGGATAAAGCTAGCACACTGAGGCCCATGCAGGTCAGTGATGTTGTGACCCTTACTTACCTGCTTCTCCAGCTGTATCTGTAGCCTGGCACCCCTGAGTTTAACCCCACCTGCACAGGACTTCTTACAAGTCCTCACTGTTCCAAGCTCAGTGGAGTCCTTCCCACCTAATCACTCATCGTACATCGAATACCCACCATGGGGCAGATGCTGGGGTTCCTCAGTCAATAGGACATCCACTCATACCCCTCTGCCTTTCTTCTGAGATCCTCCTCCTACCAGCGTCTCCTATTTATCCATCCA
Organism: Murina feae; assembly: GCA_004026665.1. Taxonomy (NCBI): domain Eukaryota; kingdom Metazoa; phylum Chordata; class Mammalia; order Chiroptera; family Vespertilionidae; genus Murina; species Murina feae. The sequence continues at coordinate 23,460 of PVJC01021395.1, forward strand.
GTCTCACCTCCATTCTGGAACCTTTCATGAACCCTCAACTCATTTTTGCCCTCTCACAGGGCCTTTGCAGGAGAGCAGGAGATGAAGCTGGGGTCAAACCCCACTTGACCTCATTAACTGAGACTTCAGCAAGTTAACGTAACCTTTGAGTGGCAACTTCCTCAGCTGCAGGTGTGCAAGGGGCACTAGGCAACTACAGAGATGACGCAGGACAAGGTATGGCACAGTGCTGTGGCACCTCAGGAAGCCTGTATTAAGCCAGCCCTCACTTTTAGCACTACTTGAGCATGTAACATAGTGCTGACTTTTCCAATGGAATCATCACATTGTATTACTGTTTGTTTGTACTAATCTGATTGATTCTGGAGGGCAGTAACTATTTATCACGATTAACTCTGGAATCCCTCATTCCAGCACATTACTTTAAAATAATTCACTGGTTTTCCTTCCATGGATTATTTTAATTACCCCTAAGAGGAAGGTCTGGGAATCACACTGTACTGGACAGCACAATGCTTAGCAAATAGGATGATCCCAATGCACAGAGAAGGAACCTGAGTGACTGACAGGTGGACCACACTCCAACACCTTGGAGGTGACATCCATAAAGAGGTCTCTTTTCATGGTGGTCTCCTCTCCCTGACTGAGCTCTCAAACCTCCTCCCTGCACTGACCAAAGTGCACACAGGCCTGCTTGTCACCTGTGATGACAGGTGCTAGGGCCTTTGTGAGACCAACCGATCTCTTCAACCTGTAATTCCCAAGAGGAGGGAACCTGCGTCCTGGATCAGCTTCTGATTTCATACTGGTGTCCTCAGCAAAAGCCTCTGCCATCAGACTGAGTTCTCAAGCTTTCCTGCACAATGGAATCACCATGAGGTCTTAAAAATTACTGATGCTCCCACCTCGGGGCCTTCAGGGGCTTTGGAGCTTCCCAGAGAGTTTTTGTTTGTTTGTTTGTTTGTTTGTTTGTTAGCAGTACTTAACAGAGGTTAAGAATCCAGTGGCTAAGCTCACAGAGCAAAGAGCATCTCCAGAGGTTGCACTCCTCTGGGTGTGTGGGTCACAAAGAGCACCAGCAACTGTGACCTCCCTGGATGGGTGTGGAGGGCTCCTGTCATAACATGGGTGGCACCACTGCGCAAATCCTTAAACAGAAATTACTGTTTGGTGGTGAGGTAGATTTTTCCATTATAGAACTTCACTGTTTGTAAAGTAAGCAAGCAAACAAAAACAGGGGGGAAAGGTGAATTTTTAAAATTAATTATTAAGATGAAATTTGCTCCCAGCTTCCTCTCCTTGCTCCTGCCTGCTATCTGAGCTGTGTGGCAGCTCACTTTTCTTCTATAAACACTTCTATTTTGTGGAACACAGGGAGGAAAACATGGTCCCTGACTCCAGGGAGCTTCCAGGCTAAGCGTAGAGACACCCCACCACCAATGATCAGTGCCACACCACCTGGGAGGTGGGAACAGGGAACTATAAAGCAGAGGAGTAGGAAGTTAATCCTTATGAGGCCCACTGCTCCCACATTAGTAAGGCCATGTGCCAGGACCTATTTGTGTATATGTTTCTCTTCTCCGGCTCAGGGTGGGGGTTCATTTCTGGGGCCACACAGAGGAAGGAGGCCAGATGTCACCCTTCCCCCACTGCACTCAGATCATGTTCAGAATCCAACTGCACCCCAGAGTCCCAGACAGATCAGCTTATGCTTTGATCATCAAACAGTGGGATAGCTTTATTTCTTTGGTGATTCAGATGCCAAAGATATGGTTAATTATCAGATGGAGAGGTTTCCCCTCTCTCTTAAGCAGTTGCCTTCTGGGAAGCATATCATTGAGTTGGGCCAAAACCAACCATGAGAAACTAGAGTGGGGGCTAATTTCACTAGTTCTACACAAGTTCCTGGCTGAATGGCTAAGAGGCCATCTAGGCAGCTGCAGTTCTGGCTAAGCATTGTGAAATCCCGGCTCCGTCATAAACTCAGTTAGAAGCTATCATAATGAAACCACTTCTGTTTTCCAGGGGATCAATGTGCTCGATGTCTGACCTCGTGTGTCCTCCACTGTGAAAGACATGCACAGCCGCCCAGAAAGGGTAAGGCATGGGCTCAGCTGCAGAAAACAAATCCACCACAGCCTAATTTCAGCAGGAAGAGATTTATTCTAGGCATATCCAACAGCTTACAGTTTTGAGTAAGAGTTGAAGAAACAGTCATGGCTCATAAATGAGTCCTAAGGCCACAGCTCAGAACCAGGCCACTGAAGAGGTAGCTGCCCCTCATGGAATATGGAAGGCCCAGCCCTGAACTCTAGACAGGTCACACCATGGGGACTTGCAGCAGCTGTCAGTGCTCACAGCCCGGCTCTCCACCTCCTCCCAGCTACTGGCTGGCCCCCGGCAAACAGCCCACTGCCACAGAGAGGGGCCGCACCTGCTCAGGTGCCAGAGCCACTGAGGATGTCAAATCAAGCGAACATAGATCCTGAACCACAACAAGGCCGAAAATGAGGGTCTCACATTCAGTTTCTACTAGGCAATGACAGTGAAAGAATGCCCAATATTAGGCTGCATCTCCTTACAAGGCCCCTGGGAGCTGGGAAAGGATGGGGACACTCAGACCAGGCCCAGACTTTAGAACCAGGACATTCTGTATTGCCACGACTCCCTCCCCAACCCTTGGTCCGGCAGGCAGTCCTCTCTACTTCTGTCACACACTCTGTACAACGTACAGCATCTGTATTCACCGCTGTCACATGCTGGCTTGGATTACCTCCTGATTCTCTGCCACTTTGTCCACCCAACCTTCAGAGTACATCTGAAGCCTCTGAGGCTGCTCTGTGCTTGTGAGGTTCCTATCACCGGGTACTACATCCTCCAGGCTCCTCCAAACTATTCAGCATGTATGTCCTCCCCATGGCGAGGCTGCTGATGGCCCTGCAGTTGCTGCCTGCATCATAACTGGGAATCTCCAGTTAGAGTGAGAACTCCTGGGGAAGGATTTTAGATTCCTAATACCTGAGCACTGAAAACAGAAAAGTCACTCGACTTCTATCCTCAGAAATTCTGTTCATACATCATACAAAGGGATAATCCTGCAGCCCTGCTCCTCTGTGTGTGGGGTTGCACTCAAGATGGAAAAAGCTAACATACAGGAAAGGCACTGTGGTCTTTACTGTAACAAACACTGCCCAGATCTGCTCTGAACCTAACCACACTGAAAATGAACCTGAGAACTCGACCAGGAACTTCATAATGAAACCACTTCTCTTTTCCAGAGGATCAATGTGCTCAATGTCTGACCTCGTGTGTCAGACATCACTTTTGAATCACTTTTCAGGCTCCCAGGCCCTATGAGGGCAGGGCATATGCCTGTGTCAGTGAGCAGCTGAAGTGGAACATGAAGGCAGGAGACAGAGATAAGACGCCTGATATATTGTCTGGGCTTCACTGTAGAAATTAATAACAGTTGGTCCAAATACAAAGCCTTCTCCAAAACAAACAGAATTGGGTAAGTGAGCCTGCCCTCGAGACATGGAAGCTGAGTCCTCCTTTCCATCCTCTCCAGGGAGGTCCCAACAGCAGCCACAAAAGGGAATAGTCCTGACACCACAAAAGCAAAGGGCCTGATGGACATTAGTCCTTTCATTTTATGTTCCAAGCTAACCATGTAGACCAAGCATGTCAAAATCAAAGGCTAATAGGGGCCAAATAAACAAGGCTTAAGTTTATGTGGGCTGCAAAAAAACAAACAAAAACCAAAAGCTTCAGTTTTCATAGAAATAGGTTTATTTGGACAGAGCCATGCTGAATACAAAGGGCTGAAATAGCCCTAACCGGTTTGCCTCATTGGATAGAGCGTCGGCCTGAGGACTGAAAGGTCCCAGGTTTGATTCCGATCAAGGGCATGTACCTGGGTTGCGGGCACATCCCCGGTGGGGAGTATGCAGGAGGCAGCTGGTCGATTTTTCTAACTCTCCATCCCTCTCCCTTCCTCTCTGTAAAAAATCAATAAAATATATTTTTAAAAAAACCAAAGGGCTGAAATAAATGAGTAATCATTAACATAAAATAACAGAACATTTTAATAAAAATTAATATTTTTTTCTTGAACATTAACTTACCAGACACTGAATAACTGCACAATTTAGTAAGCTAACGCAAATGAACCTATTTTTCTTGTTTTCCGAAAGTGAAATATTTCTTTTTTTTTTAAATTTATCTTTATTGTTCAGATTATTACAGTTGTTCCTCTTTTTTCCCCCATAGCTTCCCTCCTCCCATTTCCCACCCCAACCTCTGTCCTTGCCCCCCCACTGTCCTCATCCATAGGTGTACAATTATTGTCCAGTCTCTTCACGCATCCCCAACACCCTTAACCCCCAAAAATTGTCAGTCCACTCCCTTTCTATGCCTCTGATTCTATTCTATTCACCAGTTTATTCTGTTCATCAGATTTTTTTATTCACTTGATTCTTAGATTCACTCGATATATATTTGTTGTTCATAATTTTTACTTTCCTTTTTCTTCTTCCTCATTCTCAAAGGATACCTTTCAGCATTTCATATAATACTGGTTGGATGGTGATGAACTCTTTTAGCTTTTTCTTGTCTGTGAAGCTCTTTATCTGACCCTCAATTCTGAATGATAGCTTTGCTGGGTAAAGTAATTTTGGCTGTAGGTTCTTGCTATTCATCACTTTGAATATTTCTTGCCACTCCCTTCTGGCCTGCAAAGTTTCTGTTGAGAAATCAGCTGACAGTCGTATGGGTGCCCCCTT
>PVJC01021396.1:0-18507 GCA_004026665.1 Murina feae
CTTTTATTAGTTTAGATTGCAAATTGATTTTTTAAATTCAATTCAAAATACTGTGGCGTGCGGGGGTGGTTTCTGTTTTGGATGCCTGGCAGTTAACTAGTTAAGGTCAATTTTGTTTCAAATAAAGAAAACAAATTTTTTTCTCAGTCAAGAAAATATATTTTCATAAAGCTGAGCAATATTAGCCAAATGTATGAAGTGCACAATGAAACACTCAAATCTTACATTGAAATACATATGAGATTTCAGAAACTGAAAATATTTACCTATTATTTGTTGCTGTATATCTTGGATAGCCTGAAATAATTAATTAGAAAAATACAAAATTAGCTTATTATGACTGACTAAATATATATTGTTTGTTGATTAAATGCAATTGTTTCTTAAAAAAATTAATAGTTTTTATAATTTTATAGGTAGGTTTCTAGGAGGAAAAAAACTTATTATTAGATTTTGTATATAATGTACTTGGTGTTTTTACTTTCTTTATTTTATTTTAACTCCATCATCATTTATCCCACTATATCCTCTTCCTTTACTTTTTTTTCTTAATAACATTACTGTATATGAATTTTTTTTTATCTTTTTGTTTTGTTTTGTTTTTTGGTTTTGTTTTTTTTCTTTTTTTATTTTCTTCTTTTTTTTATGAATTTACTTTTAAGTTGGGGTTAATAAAAATAAGACATACATATAGTAACATGTATTTGCAATGTACATTAATAGTACATATAACATGATGGATAATGTACATTTAGATAAACATTCAACTGAGACATATATTCATATATATATGTATATATATATATATATATACATATATATATATATATATACACACATATGTGTGTGTGTGTGTGTGTGTAGAAAACAGGCATGCAAGATATACTAATACACGGAAACACAGCTAATAGGTTTCTTTAATTCTAAGACACATTATTTTCATATTTTAATTTCTCTAAAATTGAAATGTGTGTAAAAATTAACATCAGCTTAAATTAGTTTATTTCAATGACCACACTTAAAAAATATTTTGTGCTGTGATATTTTGAACTGGAACTCAGTTTACTAGTAATTGGAACACATTTAATAAAGTACCTTTCCAATTCTATTTTTAAAAATGCAGTATCAATATCCAGGTGAGAAAGAATATTGTATTTTACTTATGAATGTTAGTGCTTATGCTGAATGAGATAATAGAGCTAGGAAATATGAAAGGACTGTTAACGTAAAGTATGAAAGGATTGAAACCCGTAAAGAATTTCGTGAGTTTATTTGAGCCAAACTGTTGACATATGCTGGGAAGCAGAACCTCAACAAATTGAGATAATGCTCCAGAGAATGGCAAGTTACCTCTGTATTTATACATTGCAGTCAAAGGAAGGGATATAGGTGCGTTACATGAAATCCATTGGTGATAGACTAGAGAGGCGGGAGAAAGCAAAGCAGGGAAATCCCTGGGATTAGATAAAAAGTAAAATGATGGACACATACTTAGGTGAGTGCAAGAACAATTAACATGATAATGAAGGAATTTGTGGTATCTGTCCTGGCGCACAGGCACATTGGGTTGTGCCCCAAGGAGTCCTGAAAAAGGGAAGTTACAAGCTACCCAGACATTTCAAGGATATGTTATTATAGATACAAAAAGACAATAGGCTCAGTTAAGGTAAGGGTTGGCCTTGTCAGTGAAGATACCGGCCTAGGATGTAACTGCTCACCATAACTGGTTTTAGTTAAAGTTTAATTTCAGACCATCTCTTGTGGTTACTTTAGGTCTCTGAGTTTGCAAGACTGCCATGCAGGCCTCCCCTGAGCTTGTCAGGTCAGCTTGTGGCGCCTTTTGTCCACAGGACACGAAGAATGTTTCCTCAATTTTCAGCTCATCATCTAGATTCTACCTTTTGTCTTCTACGCATATTTGCTGTATATAAAGTGTTATACCAGGTCTTGGGTTAATTGGTAAAGGAAATAGGAGCCTGGATTCATATTTTAAAGGAGTTTAGAGTCCATGATAAAGATATATCACAGAATATGTTATATGACATTTGACAACTTCAATTGAATCTTGAGCTTTTCCATTTTATATACAGACTAGAGGCCCAGTGCACGAAATTCGTGCATGGGCAGCGGTGTGTTCATTCAGCCCAGCCTGCACCCTCTCCACTCTGAGACTCCTCAAGGGATGTCTGACTTCCCTCTCACAATCCAGGACTGTTGGCTCCCAACCACTTGCCTGCCTGCCAGCCCGATCACCCCTAACCACTCCCCTGCCAGCCTGATCAATGCCCTAACTGCTCCCTTGCCGGGCCCTCAACTGCCCTTCCCTGTAAGACTGATCACCCCCAACTGCCCTCCCTTTCAGGCCTGGATCCCCCAACTGCCCTCTGCTGCAGGCCATCTTGTGTCCACATGGAGGCATCCATCTTGCATGTTGGAGTGATGTTCAGTTTGCATATTACTCTTTTATTAGATAGGACTAGAAGCCCAGTGCATGGATTTGTACACCAGTGGGGTCCCTTGGTCTGGCCTGCTGGGGTCCTGGATTGCGAGAGGGCGCAGTCCAGGCCTAGGGACCCCACTGGTGCATAATTGGGGCCAGGGAGGGACCGCAAGAGGGCTCTAGGGCGTGTCTGGCCTGTCTCACCCAGTCCCAATCAGCTGGACCTCAGCAGCAAGCTAACTACCAGTTGGAGCATCTGCCCCCTGCTGGTCAGTGCACATCACAGCAACTGGTCGAATGGTCAAATGAACAGTTGGACACTTAGCATATTAGACTTTTATTATATAAGATGATTGTTAAAGCTTGTATTTATTTTGATTGAAGCTTGGTAGTATTAACCTGGGGATATATATTAGAAAAAAGGGGATATAAAACAGAAACTTAAAGGTTAAAGAGATTGCATTTTGACATTAACAAGGACACAGTTGTTCCAGGTTGAACAAATTAATGGCTTATATTCTAGAGATATAGTAAACAGACTATCTTTTATAAAAAATTTTAAAAATCCAGCTCTTAACATGAGACACTTCACTAACCTATTTACCAAATGCCAACAAAATAGTATGTCTGTATAAGTCATAGGTTAAATATTTGAACTGTAATTGCTTAACTTATTAGGAAACCACTTTTCCCAGTGCTTCCATAGCTCCCAACTGGGCTTACTTATTCACAATAAAATACCTTAATTGTTAGAAGTACGATGCTAATGTAATTTTCTCTAATATTCGTCACTCTAATCATGTTGCCAGGTTATTTCTATTATTTTCATTCATTTTAACACTGCTTATTTGTATGTAGCTCTTTAAGCAAAAATCCTAATTATGATGTCTTTTAAATATCTCATATAAAAGGTGTTCAAAGAAAATGTTTTTGAAGTGGATATGATTTAGTCATAGTCAAAGCAATGCAATATTTTAGTAATACTTCAATATTGATATGCAATAATGTTTTTCATTAAAATTTACCTATATACATTATTAGAAAAATAACGAGAGGGGTTACTGAAAATTAAGGCTAGTCAGGAAAGCACTGAGAGTAAAAAGGTTTCTAATTCAATCTTTGATTTTTTTCTTTGATTCATGAAATCTGCATGGACCTGATCTCATCACCTGTGATGGAGTCTGAGAAAGGCACTGGGAGAGGCAAAGAGGCACTGAAGCTTTTATGGTTTGTGCTCCAGAGAATCACTAACACGCTGGTGAGATGACCTTCATAACACAAACCATAAGGCCAGGATGCCTAGGTTCTCTAGGTCATGCGCCGGTGCTTACCTCCATGTGCTCAGACTCTCTTTATCTCAAGTAAAGAAAATAGCATCTGAAAGCTTTCAAATGCCAATGATACAAAATGATCAGTGCACAGGTTTGAAACCCCGTGTGTTTTAATAAACAAACCAACTCGACTTATATGCATCTAATTATACCTCGGGGGAGAAAACTTTGCAAATATCTATTCCCAAAAAGTATAATTGACAGTTATTTTCCTATTTCGATGATACAGACATTTTTTTCCCTGAAGCTATGTATGCAAAGATCTCCGGACTTTGAAATAATTTGATTTTCTTTGAATTAAGTAAGAGGGAACAGAAATAGTTTTAACAAAATCAGCATGCCTCTTCATTATTGGAGACACACAGGTACATTTCATTCTCAAGATAGGATCTCTCTAAAGCAGAGGGCAGATATGTCTTTACAGAATAAATCCCTTTAGATTAGTTCCCTCTTCTGATGCCCATTCATGTGGGCATCCTAGCGCTTGGGAGTGAATAGGGTACTATTTAGATTTGCTGGATGTCCGTGTGTACTGTTGAAAGCATTCATCTATTTTACAGCTGCATGAAACATTACATGGATTTAACAATGCAGAGAAACAGTTTATTCCTTATTTTCCATCATGTAAATTTTTACTGAATATATTTACATGAAAAGTCACCCTCTCTTTAAAATACGAATGAAAATTGCCATCATACACACTTTCCTCTTTCTAAGACTTTCTTTGTCAGAAGCAAACACTTGAAGAACAAGAAACGCCAGGAAAACATTTTTGTAGGGTAAAGCCACCAGGCACACTGCAGGTAATTTTATGTGCTGCAAGAGTAAGATTTAGAGCAAGACGACAGGAAGCAGGTATAATTTGAAAATAGACTCTGCATTCATTAAAAGAAATGAATAGAGACAAACACTTCTCCTCCCTACAAACGAAGAACTACATATAAAACAGCTAGAGCATCCTCAACCCATAAAAAAGTTATACATCCAAATCAAGTAAAAATTCATGATAGAAAATACTTTTCCTAGAAGTAATAAATAGAAGTAATCTGTGTTATACCAAAAAATAAAAGAGAGCCAATTGTCATATATATTAACTGAAGTACTTTATTTACACTTATTATCAACTTTAATTACTATTTTAAGTTATTTCATTTCTATCATTAGTGCCATTAATAGTAGTATGAGAACCAATCTGATATTTAAAAGAATTTTAGGCTTTTATTCTACAGAAGGCCTGGTGCATGAAAACTCATACACTCAGGGGGTCCCTCAGCCCAGCCTCACCCTCTCACAGCCCGGGAGCCCTCAGGGAATGTTCACCTTCAAGCTTAGGCTCACTCCCCAGGGGATTGAGCCTAAGCTGGCAGTTAGATATCCCTCTGGCAGCCCAGGGAGTGGGCCCAAGCCGTTAGTCAGACGTCCTTAGTGCTGCTGCAGAGGCTGGAGAGGCTCCCGCCACTGCCACTGTGCTTGCCAGCCATGAGCCGGCTTCTGGCTGAGCAGTGGCCCTGCTGTGGATGAGTACTGACCACCAGGGGGGCAGCTCCTGCATTGAGTAACTGCCCCCTGGTGGTCAGTGTGTATCATAATGACCAGTCATTCCTGGTCATTCCACTAGTAGTGTCAATTTGCATATTACCCTTTTATTATATAGAACTAGGGACCCAGTGCACAAAAATTTGTGCACTCGGGTGGGTCCCTCAGCCCAGCCTGTGCCCTCTCGCAGCCAGGGACAGCTTCCTGGTCACGGGACAGCCTGGGGTGCTCCAGGGCTTGAGGTATGGTAGGCTTCCCCCCGATCACTGATGGTGGCTCAAAGAGCCTGGGCTCCAGCTCAGGGCCCCCACAGGGCCATGGACGAAGAACCCATCCAGAGGCTCCATGGGGAGCAAGATGCCCACCTCAGAGCCAGCCCCATAGTCTGGCCCCAGCAGCTCGAAGAACTCCAGGGTCTCAGGGATCTTGTCCAGGTCACACAGGTTCATGCTGCACCCCGATAGCCCACCCCAGCCGCAGCCCGAACAGCTTCCTACCCCTGCTGCCCCACCCGTGCCACCAACCACCCCGTCCCCACCACCGCCTTCCCCTCCCCCGCCTCCCCCCATCCCCACCTGCACCACACCTGCCACTCCATGGCTGCCAGCCTCCATCTTGGTTGGGTTAATTTTCATACAGCCACTCTGATTGGTGGTGGGCATGGCTTAGCTGGTGAGCGTGGCTTAGGAGTCTCAGGGAGATAGTTAATTTCCATATTACTCTTTTATTAGAGTAGATTTCCTAGCAGGATGAAATTACAGAATACCTGTAATTAAGTTAAGATTTTTGTTTTCTGATGAGTGACTTTAATAAAAGTGTTTGAAATACATTTAAAAGATACCTATCACATAGAAAGTTTTAGTTTTACATAACATAGTATATGATCAGTGCCAAAAAAAGCCACAAAAAAAAAAAATGTGTGGTTACAAGATACCAAAGATAGAATGATATCATTGGGTTGATATTTTCAAAGACAATCTCATAAGGAACTTGTATTATATTCTAAAGAATAGATAAGATATGAAGCAAATAAGAAAGGACATTCAAATAAAGCACATTAAGACTTAAGGTATAAGACTTTCTCAACTTGACACTCAACATTTGGTATGGCATTCTTTTTTATTGGCTACTGTCCTAGCATTAAAGGGTAATTAGCTGTGTTCCTATACTCTACCTGCTAGACACTAGGCCATTAGAGGTTTCTCTATGTCTCATATAGCCCCTTCTTGATGTTTGGTTAGTCTTGTTGCCTTCAATGAGTAAGATCCTTTAACAGCTTCTGTCTCTTTGTTCTCCTTCTTCCAGACCATAGTTCTGGTGGAATAAGACCTGTCTGACTAGCAACAGTATTACCATCTCTGAATTTTCACCTGCAGCATTTTGTTTCCAGATTCATCACTCAAAGCAGCTTTTGGCTGGCAACATTAGAAATGGATTTTGTATCCTTAGGGGCCATAATGAACAAAACATGAGATTAAATCAAGCACAAGATAAAATAAGCAATCAAGAGACAGCAAATATGAAATGTGTGAGGCTCCTGTGATCAAGGACAACATGGCACACTGTTTTGCAGTAAACTTTTGTTTGTAAGTAGAAAGGGCACACTCTAAAATAACAACAAAAAATGATTAGTAATAGTAAATATAAAAACCAGTAACATATTTATCATCATTATCAAGTACTATGTACTATACATGATTTTTAAAAATAAATTTTATTGATTTTTTACAGAGAGGAAGGGGAAGGGATAGACAGTTAGAAACATTGATGAGAGAGAAACATCGATCAGCTGCCTCCTGCACACCTCCTACTGGGGATGTGCCCACAACCAAGGTGCATGTCCTTGGCCAGAATCGAACCTGGGTCCCTTCAGACTGCAGGCCGACGACCTATCCACTGAGCCAAACCATTAGGGACTATACATGATTTTATGGTTCGTACTTTTTCATGACTGGTAGCACAGTAGGTTTATTTATACCAGCATCACCACAATATGTGATGTTACAACAGACACAATGTCATTAAGCATTAAGAATTTTTCATTACAGCCCTATAGGACCATGTTACTAGTATATATGTTGTGTGTCACTGACTGAAACATAGTTAAGCTTCACATGACTATTTATGACACCAAAAACCTAACAAACCAAAGAAAAAATACACAAATTAGACTTCATCAAAATTTAAACCTTTTGTGCTTCAATAAACAGAATAAGAAATTAAAAAGACAATCCGCACTAATATATAAAGAACTCTAACACATCATATATTTAAAAAAAGATAAATAACTAATTTTTAATAGGAAAAGGATTTGAATAATTTTTTCTCCAAGGAAATTATAAAAATGGTCAATAAGCACATGAACATATGTTCAACATCATTAGTCATTAGGGAAATGGAATTCAAAAGCTCAATGAGAAACCATTTCCACCCACTAGTATAGCTGTAATAAAAAAGGCAAACAATAAATAGTGCTAAAGAGGATGTGGAGAAACTGGAACCCTCAAGCAGTGGGGCAGTTTTCAAAAAATTTAACATAGACTTAGCATATGGCCTCCCACTTCCACTCTTAGATATGTAACCAAGAGAATTATGAACATATGTCCAACACACAGAAAAGCATTTTACTCTTCACAGAAGCATTACTTTTAATAACCATAATGATAGACCCTAATATTTGTCAAGTGACAAATGGATAAACAAATGTGATATATCTCTACAATGGAATGTTATCTTAGCTAATAAAAGAGTAATATGCATGCTGACCATCACTCCAGCACACAAGATGGCCACCCCCATGTGGACACAAGAAGGCCAGCAGGGGAGGGCAACCAGGCCTGCAGGGAAGAACAGTTGGGGGCAACCAGCCCTGCAGGGGAGGAAAGTTAGGGACAATCAGGCCTGCAGAGGAGGGGAATTGGGGACAACCAGGCCAGCAGGGGAGGCCAGTTAGGGGTGACAAGGCCAGCAGGGGAGGGCAGTTAGGGGCCATCGAGCAGTCAGCAGAGTGGTTAGGGGCAGGCAGGCAGGCAGGCTGGCGAGTGGTTGGGAGCCAGTCAACCTGGATTATGAGTGGGATGTCTGACTGCCCATTTGGGCTCAATCTTATTTGGATCAGGCCTCAACAGGCAGTCAGACATCCCTCAAGGGGTCCCTGATTGGAGATGGTGCAGACTTGGCTGAGGGGCACACACCCACCCACCCCCATGCACAAATTCCATGCACTAGGCCTCTAGTTTGCCCATAAAAAGGAATGAAGTACTGATACATGCAATGTAATTAATAATGTTTTAAAACATTTTTCTAGGTGAAAGAAGGCAGATACAAAAAAATACATATTATAGAATTCCATTTACATAAACTGTCCAGAATATAAAAATTCATAGTGACAGAAAGTAGTTAATTTTAAGGGGCTAAGGAGCTCAGGAATAGAGTACTGGAAATCCTATTTAATAAAACAGTAATATGCAAATAAGGCATCACTCCATCACAAAAATGGCCTCCTCCATAGCCAGAAGCTGGCGCCGCCCAGTACGGCTCAGCCCTGCCACTGAAGTGGTCAGGCCTGTTAGCCAGGCAGGTGGCGGGAGAGACAGGAGGTCCGAGGGGTGGAATGGGCGATCAGAGGGGGCTGGGGGTCCCCTGTCCAGGCCAGAGGCCTTCACCAGAGGCCTCAGACATGGGCAAGGGTGGAGCTGGTGCTTGGATGGGGCAGGGGCAGAGCTGGTGATTGAAGGAGTATGAGGGTGCCCTACCCAGGCATAAGGCCTGGGACAGAGGCCTCAGGTCTGGGCAGGGGCAAGGCCGGAGATCACAGTGGTCTGGGCACCAGTGGAGCCAGCAAAGCAGGGGTCTGGGGGTCCCCTTCCCAGGCCTGCAGCCTTGGCCAGAGGCTGCAGTGGGGCAGGGGTGGGGTCGGCGATCTCAGACCCTGGGCAGGGGCAGAGCCAGTGATCAGAGGGGTCTGGGGGTGCCCTGCCCAGGCCTGTAGCCATGGCCAGAGGCTCAAGGGTGGAGCCAGCAAAGCAGGAGTCTGGGGGTCCTCTGCCCAGACCTGCTGCCTTGGCCAGAGGCTGTAGTGGGGCAGGAGTGGAGCCAGTGATTGCAGAGGCCTGGGCTCTGTGAAGCCGGCAATCAGAGGGGTTTGGGAGTCTTCTGCCCAGGCCTGTAGCCTCAGGCAGAGACTGAAGGTCTCAGCAGGGGCAGAGCCAGAGGTTCCTGCATCCTCAGTCAGACTTTAAAGCCCTGGGCAGGGGTGGAGCTGGGATTGGAGGGGCAGGGGTAGAGTCAGTGATCAGAGTGAACTATGGAGGAAACACCTTTTCTTGCCGCTCATTGGCTAAGCTCCCTGTATGCCACTGGTAATATTCTTAGTAACTTGGGTAATAAGAATCCAAAAAGATAATCTAGGGTTTTTCCACCACACTCCTGGAGAAAAAAATGAAGGTCCACTGCTGGAGGGCTAAGAAATGTCATAACCTGCCCTAGCCAGTTTGGCTCAGTGCATAATGCCTCAGCCTGCTGACTGCAGGGTGTGGGTTCAATTCTGACCAAGGGCATGTTCCTAGGTTGTAGGCTCCTCCCTGGCCAGGGCCCAGATGAGGGCTCATGCAGGAGGCAACCAATTAAAGTGTTCCTCTCACTTTGATGTGTCTCTCTCTGTTTTTCCCTTCTCTTCCAGATTCTCTAAAAATCAATGGAAACATATGCTCAGGTGAGTATTAAAAAAGAAAGAAAGAAATGTCATATCCTATGAAAGACACATCTTGAAAATGCCTAAAGAAAGTTGTCATTTCTTCATGATGAAGGGACTGGAGTCTGTGTTGATGAAAACACCTTGGTGGCTGCGGTTACTGGCAGTGGCTGCAACAGTGGGGTGATGGGGCTGGTGCCTTCCCCTGATTAGCCTAGTCACCTCTCACAAAGGGAGGCCAACTTCGGCTTAGGCCACTCCCCAAGGGGATCAGGGAGCGGGCCTCAGCGGTCAGTAGGACACTCCCTGTGGGCTCTCAATATGTGAGAGGGGGCAGGCTGGGTTGAGGAACACCCCAGTGCATGAATTTGTGCATCAGGCCCCTAGTGAATATATAATGCTAGTAAATCTTTTGAGATAAAAACCAGATTTATAATTTCCTGTGGATTTTAAAGCCTAAAATAGATAATTACATACAAGGGCTAATTCTTAGCTATAATATATAATTCTTAGTTATAATGTATAATCCCTAGTATTAATGTACTTGTTACTATAAAACTTTTCAAATTAACTACATTAGAATTCCTGGAATTGGCCATTGAGAATGAATTTCTGTTTTTAGCATGTGGAAGGAACCTAAAATCCATGCATTTAATTCTAAGTTTCTCCCTCAAATTTGCCTTATACTTTCTAGTAATATCTGTCAATGTACTCAATAAATAAAAATTTAATTAATTTTACTGTTTGCCTTCTTATTGCACTTAAAAAAATAAACACCAATGAAGCCCCATAAAGTCTCTATATCTTTATCTCCTTTTAAATGTGTCTTATGCTCACTTCTCTCATATCACCCTACTTCACTGGCTTTTCTTCAGCCACATAATTCTTCAGTCTTGCCTATAAGATTAATGATAGTATTTCTTCACTGAGGTTCAGGCATTAGGCTGGCTGGGTTAATCCAGGAAACAAAACAATCTATGAACTAGTTGCCCATGTGTATAATATTATTTCTTTCAAAAAAAAGTGAAACTGATATCCTAACTCTCTCATCCAGGAATATCTTTGTTATGTTGGCTTCCTACCTCTCACAGGCTTATATAGAACCCAAGTTCAGGTGTTCCTTGTGTTTGGAGGCATGAAGAGTGTGAAAGCAACAGAGAGCTGTCTCTGTAGAGAAGATGGAAGATGTCAGTCAAGAATAAATATAACAAGCTGTTACACTTGGGAGAAATCTTTGTTCAAAAAATGCTCAAATTTGCATGTAATAGTATACTTTTAAATTTCTTAATTAAAACAGAGATAAAATACCTAACTCTAAAGGCTGTTGTAAGAAGGAGACAAGATCATATGGTAATTAAGGAGAACAAATCAGCATTGAAATGTAGATGCTGAATAACTAGATGGATTTTCACTGGTTGACTACTGGAGCCAAGCACACTAGTCTAGAGAGTAATTTTCATTTGTGAATGAGTTTTTGGTGTAAATGTTCAAAATCATTCACAAACAGCTTAAATCACATGTGCTGAAAACACACACACACACAGGTTCTACCGAGTAAATCCTTTAAAGAGGAAGTAGTGACCCATTTCCTGGTAGTAGGATATTTCAAAAGATATTAAGTGTGGTTAATAAGTATGCCACAAAGAGGAACATTACTGCCAAGGCTACATCTGTTCCAGAGTCTCCTGGCTGTCTGATAGGATCATCTGCTGGGAATAACTTCTTCACCTGATTTCCATTCCTTCCTCTACACTCTGGTTTATCAGTAAGTATTAAAATATGAAGATAACATATTATGCACTCAAGTTAAATGTAATAAATTATGATTTGGGGGTCCAACAATAAAATTGATATATTTAATATATATTTTGCAGATTAAGTGTACTGGAGGTCACAGTTCACTTTTTAAAAGGTTGGTGAATAAATCAAAACACAAATATAAGGTTTTGTCAAATATAAAACATTTTTTTCATATTATATTTACACTTTATTACATCCTAAGAAAACTGCCTGCCAGTTGTCATTGTATGATCATATATATATACTAGAGGCCCGGTGCACAAAAATTTGTGCACTCAGGGTGGAGGGAGTCCCTCAGCCCGACCTGTGCCCTCTCACAGTCTGGGACCCCTCAGTGGATGTCCTATGATGGCCCCAGTTTGCCAGGCACCTTCTGTGTGTGTGTGTATATGTGTGTGTGTGTCACCACTGGGGACCTGCCCCCAGCCGTATCTGAGGCTCGGAGCAGTCCTCCTGTGTGTGTCTACCTGCTGGGAGCCTGCCCCCAGGCACACCGTGGAGGCTTGGAGCAGGCACCCCCTCTATGTTGATCTCTCAGACTCTTGTCCTCCCCAGCATGTTGTTCTCTTTTTTGAGTGTGGCCAGGGCTGGGTGCTGCCTGCCTCCCAAGCTTGCCTACTGCCCATCTTCCTCCAGCCACCAGAAAGCAGGGAAAACCCCGCCTTGTGGTCAGGCCAGCCTTTTCCTGCTCCCTGATCCCTGAAAGAAACCTGGGAAGCCGCCAAGCAGGCCGCCAACTCTTTCCCACTCACCCGTCCCCTGCTGCCTTCCTTTCCCACTTCCCGGTGCCGCCAAGGGGTCTGGGGAGCTGCCAAGCAGGACCCCGGCCCCTGCAGCCTTGCTTTCCCGCTACCCGGTGCCCCGCAAAGGGCCTGGGCTGCCACCAAGCAGGCCGAGACACCCCCCCCCTCCACCTCTTACCCGCTTCCCGGTGCCCTCCAACTCTGCCGCTTCTTTCCCATCACGGGTCCTGGGTCCTGCGCTGTCCCGCCCTGCAGCCGCTCTGTGCACTCGGGAGGCCCCTCAGCCCGGCCTGTGCCCTCTCGCAGTCTGGGACCCCTCGGGGGATGTCCACCTGCTGGCGTGCCTGACCAGCCTGGGTGAGGAGCTTTAAGGCTGCCCACAGCTCCCATTGACCCAACGTCCCAGCAAGGCTGGCTGGATGCAGGTTCCTGGAGTTTTTTCTCCTATAATTGATACTGTTCCTTGAAGGCCTGGGGTTATCTTCTATAATTGATACACTGTTCCTTTAAGGCGGCCTTCTAACTAAGGAAGCCTCCTCTGCTTCATCTCGCAGCGTCTATAATGAAACAATTGTTACTTTTACTGGTTAGGCCGGAGCTGCTCTTTCCTTCAGCTCTCGAGGATTCTATGATTGTTATATTGTTTCAAAACTGCTAGAGGCAGTTTAATCGGAGCTGAGCTGAGCGGACGCAGCTTCACTTTTGCTCCTGCCGCAATGGAAAGGGCTGTTTACTCAGGTCCGTGAGTGGCGGCCGCCATGTTGGCTGGGCTAATTTGCATACAGCCACTCTGATTGGCTGGTGGGCGTGGCTTACCCATCTCGGAGAAACTGTTAATTTTAATATTTCGCTTTTATAGAGTATATATATATATATATATATATATATATATATATGTAATTAGATGTAGCTCCATATATAAAACTTTCCTATATAAATGACTAACACTCTATTAGCCAATCCTAAAAACAAGTTAAGTAGGCCATTTGTTTTTCATTTTTCATATTAAAAAATATGAAGAGATATGCACTAGAAGGCAAATACTGTTTTGATTTTATAAATGTATGTTACTCTAACACATATTTTATGAATTTGTGCTTTTTCAAAGAACTAGAGACATAAATTTACATATATAAATATGTGATATAAATATGCGCTAAACTTGCATTTTTTGTGTCTAAGCAAAATTTTGCAGAAGTGCTTTTTTCTGGCCTTGGATGCAAACAATACTTAAGTCATACCTTGAGACATACATTTTTATTCTTTGCAATCCTTATAGTACAAGTCTAACAGTTTACACATTTTTCTAAGTTCACATTATCTTTTTTATAAAGCTCACATTTTTTTAAATATATATTTTATTGATTTTTTACAGAGAGGAGGGGAGCGGGATAGAGAGTTAGAAATATCGATGAGGGAGAAACATCGATCAGCTGCCTCCTGCACACCCCCTAATGGGAATGTGCTCTCAACCAAGGTACATGCCCTTGACCAGAATCAAACCTGGGACCCTTCAATCCGCAGGCCGATGCTCTATCCACCGAGCCAAACCGGCTAGAGCTAAAGCTCACATTTAATAAATGGCTGGAACCTATATATTCAGGGATAGTCAGCACTTACAATTGTAAATGAGAACTTCCTCCCATCTATCCATCCATCCATCACTCATTCATTAATCCACCCATATATTCAGTCATCCATCCTTCTACCAAACATTTACTCAATATCTCCTACTAGAGGCCTGGTGCACAAAAATTTGTGCACTCGGGTGGGGAGGGGGTCCCTCAGCCCGGCCTGTGCCCTCTTGCAGTCTGGGATCCCTCAGGGGATGTCCACCTGCTGGCGTGCCTGGCCAGCCTGGGTGAGGGGCAGAGGGCCATTTCAGGCTGCCCACATCCCCTTTAGGGTTCAGGTCCCTACTGGGGTGCCTGGCTGGAAGCAGGTATCTGGGATTTATTTAACTTTTATAATTGAAACTTTGTTGCTTTCGTCCCCCGCTTGAAGCCTGGATTGCACCTGGCAACCCAAGGTCCCAGCCTCACAGGTATCTGGGGTTTGTTTATCTTCTATAATTGAAACTTTGTAGCCTGAGTAGAGCTCAGGGCCGCAGGGCCCTGGCTTCCTCTATTTCCCAGGGCAACTCCAGCTCTGTGGCTATCGCCATCTTAGTTGAGTTAATTTGCATATGATTGGTTTGTGGGCGTGGTTTGTGGGTGTGGCTTGTGGGTGTAATGGAGTGGGGTCAATTTGCATATTATTCTTTTATTAGATTAGATGTGCCAGGTACTGTTCCGGATGCTTAGATTATGTCAGGGTAACAACAAAGATATCTGCTCTGGGGAGCTTACATTCTTGCTAAAGGGAAAGAAAATTTTAAAAAATAAGGGAGAGTTCCAAGAGAGTGATGGTACAGGATATGCTGAACTCACTCCTTGCCACAAGCTCACTGAAGTATATACTTATATAATATCAACTTCTCCTGAGGGACAACTAAGGACTTAACAGGTTCTGTATAACAAACCAGAGAGAGAGAGATACCACGAAGAGAAGAATTAGAAACTGCAGGAGTTCTCTGGCATCTGTATGATCTTTCTGAGAGGAAAGGTGTCAGTGAGTTCCATGCTTTACATCCCCCTCCAACTTCAAAGGGTGTACAGAAGCTCTGTCCAGTGCTATGGCTTATAAGCAAGATCACTGATGCACGTTCCAAGCCAAACTATGCAGAGCCCATTTAGGCTCTGAACAAAGAGAGCAAGCAGGGTCAGGACATAACCACATGCACCTGACCTTTCTTCCCAGACTTGCTCTAGGCTATAGGCTGGTACCCTAGATGCAATAAGCGCTACCCAGCTCCAACCAGCCAAACAAAACCAAGCCACCTGGCGTATGCCTATATGGAGATCACTTCTACATAAGGCCACTTTTACAAGACTGGGAAGAATGGCTATTTTTTTTAAAATTCCTATGAACAACCATAAAAGTTAAACAATGAAATTCTAGAGGAGTATCCTCTAATGAAGGAATGAGAAAGCCCGCCCCCCCAAAAAAAGAAACCCACAAACAAACTAATGAAGCTGAGGTGAGTAAATATTCTGATAAGAAATTCAGTGAAATGGTCAGAAGATGCTCACTAGAATAAACTTAATCAAGTACAAAAAACCTGTACTCAGAAAACTACAGGATGGTTAAAAAAGAGGTAAGGGAAAATATGCAAAAGTGGAAAAATATACAGTGTTCATGAATTGGTAGAATTAATATCATTAAAATTTCCATACTATCAAAGCAATCTACAGATTGCATGCAACCTTATTAAAATTCTAATGGCATATATCCCAGATCTAGAACAAATACTTCAAACATTTATAGAGAACAAAAAAAAGACTCCAAATAGCTATAGCAATCTCGAGAAAGAAGAACAAAGTTGGAGGGATCACAATACCAGATATCAAGGTATACTATAAAGCTACTGTACTCAAAACAGCCTGATACTGGCACAAGAACAGGCATACAGACCATTGGAACAAAACAGAGACCTCAGAAATCAACCCAAGCCACTATGCTCAATTAATATTTGACAGAGGATACAAGAACATACAATGGAGTCAATATAATCTCTTCAATAAATGGTGCTGGGAAAATTGGACATATATATGCAAAAAATGAAACTAGACCACCAACTTACATCATACACAATAATAAACTCGAAATGATTAAAAGATTTCAATGTAAGTCATGAAAACATAAACATACTAGGAGATGCCATAGGCAGCAAAATCTCAGATATTTTTTGTAACAATGTGTCTTCTAATATATCTCCTAGGGCAAAGGATACTGAGAAGAAAATAAACAATTGAGACTACATCAAAATAAAAAGCTCTGCATAGCAAAAGAAACCATTAACAAAATATAAAGGGAGCCCACTGTGTGGGAGAACATATCTGGCAATGTTACATCTCATAAAGTTTTGACATCCAAAATATATAAGGAACTCATACAACTTAACAAAAGGAAGATAGACAATCAATTAAAAAATGGGCAAAGGACCTAAATAGACACTTCTCCA
Source organism: Murina feae (assembly GCA_004026665.1). Lineage (NCBI taxonomy): Eukaryota > Metazoa > Chordata > Mammalia > Chiroptera > Vespertilionidae > Murina > Murina feae. The sequence goes on from PVJC01021396.1 coordinate 16,607, forward strand.
AAGTGGACATACAGAAGGCCAAGACATATGAAAAAATGCTCAAAATCACTGATCATCAGAAAGGTACAAGTTGAACTGCAATGAGGTATCACCTCAAACCTGTCAGAATGACTATCATCAACAAATCAACAAATGACAAGTGCTGGCAAGGATGTGGAGAAAAGGGAACCTAGTACACTTTTGGTGGGAATGCAGACTATTACAGTCATTATGAAAAAAAGTACAGATTTTCCTCAAAAAATTAAATATGGAATTGCCATTTGACCCAGTGATCCAACTTCTAGGAATATATCCTAAGAAACCCAAAACACCAATCTGAAAGAATGTATATACCACTGTCTTCATAGCAGCACAGTTTACAATAGGTAAGATCTGGAAACAGCCAAAGTACCTATCAGTAGATAAGTGAATAGGAAAGCTGTGGTTCATTTATACCATGGAGTACTATGCAGCAGTAAAAAAGAAGAATTTCTTAACATTTGAGACAGCATAGAAGGGCCTAGACAGTATTATGCTAAGTGAAGTAAGTTAGTCAGATAAAGATAAGTATCACATAATCTCATTCATATGTGGAACCAAATTAACAAAATAAACTGATGAACAGAGTGGATCCAGAGACATGGAAGTATAGAACAGATAGTCAAATGTCAGAGGAAAGGCGGGTGGGTACAAAAACATCAACCAAAAAACTTGTATGCATATATGACTAATCAATGGACACAGACAATAGAATGGTAAATGCCTGATGTGTTCTAGAAGCAGTCAATGGGGAAATAGGGGGACATATGTAATACTTTCAACATTAACTTTTTTTACCTTAAATAATAAAATAAATTTTAAAAAATGTTTTAAATAATTAATAAAAGAAAAGGTGCTCACCAAACTTGAGAGTGGGTGAGATAGAGTAACTTAAAGAGAACTTCAAGAAAGATTTAGAAAGTATAATAAAGAACCAAGCAGAATACACTAACTGAAGAATACTATAACTGAAACAACTACACTGGAAGAAATCAACAGCACATTAGCTAATACAAAAGAATGGATCAGCAATCTGAAAGACAATTGTGGAAATAAATCAATCAGAAAAGAAAAAAGAAAAAAAAAGTTTTTAAAATTAAAGATCATTTTAAAAAAACCTCTGGGACAAAATAAAGTGTGCAAATATCCATATTTTAGAGAACCCAGAAGGAGAAGAAGAAAAGAAAAAAAAAAGAGCAGAAAGTTTATTTGAAGAAATAATGGATGAAAACTTTCCTATCATAAGAAAGGAAACAGACATCCAGGTCCCTGAAGGATGGAGAGTTCCAAACAAGACAAGCCCAAAGAGACCCACCCCAAGACATATTGCAATTAATGTGACAAAATTAAAGAGACAATTTTGAAGGCAGCAAGAGAAAAACAACTAGTGACATACAAGGGCAACACCATAAGACCATCAGCTGATTTGTTAACACAAACTTTACAGACCTAAAAGGAGTGGCAGAACATTTTTAAAGTGGGACTTGGCTAAATTGCTTTTGGGGGCAAAAATATCTAAGCATTGTAGACAGCTAGAGCATAGCCCTTAAGAGTTCACTTGGGTAATTTTAGGAAGTTCTTGGAGGCGTATTAATGAAGTGTTGAGAACCAGGGAATGATAAGTAGGAGGGGAAATTAGAGAGGTAATGTTGTTAGCTCAGCCACTTAAATACCTAGAAGACATTATAAGAACTTTGGATTCTACTGTGAGGAAATGGCCAGCCATTGTAGTTTTAGCTGAGAAATGAAGTGAACTTAATAGACATTCCCTGTATAACAATGTTTTGGTCAACAATGAATGACATAGGATAGTAGTCCTTATGATTATAATGCAATTGAAAAATTCCTACCTTCCACCTACTTGCATCATAGTCATCACCATG
>PVJC01021397.1:0-28237 GCA_004026665.1 Murina feae
TTTGCCCAGGGGTTTTTTAAATTTGCAATTCAGAGCCTGTCTTTCTACACATTACATTATACCAGCACTAGGGGCCCGGTGCACAAAAATTTGTGCACTCGGGGGGTGGGGGTCCCTCAGCCCGGCCTGTGCCCTCTTGCAGTCTGGGACACCTCGGGGGGGATGTCCACCTGCTGGCATGCCTGGCCAGCCTGGGTGAGGGGCTGAGAGCCATTTTCAGGCTGCCCACAGCCCCTTCAGAGTTCATGCACTGGGGGGTGGGAAGGCTGGTGAGTGCAGGCCTGGACGTTTCCCACTGGAAGACCCACAATTGCACACGCCTGGTGGGCCCACACCGCTGAGGGGACACACCTGGCGCAGAGTTGAGTGGCAAGCCAGGGGCGGACGTTGGTGCAGAATCCCTCAGTGGAGCCCTGCTGCTGAGCAAACACACCCGGGGTGGAGCTGGGCAGTGAACTGGCTTCGGATTCTCCGCACTGTGCAGCAGACGCTCCCGCACGCCCTGTGGAGGCCCCTGGGGGGCGGATGAAGGTAGCGGACCCTGGACGGGTGTTCCCGGACACCCTGCAGAGGCCCCCAGGGCAGAGCCAGGCAGCGGACCCAGGACGGGCATTCCTGGACACCCCATGGAGGCCCCCGGGGGGCAAAGCCAGGCAGCAGACCCAGGACGGCTGCTCCTGCACACCCTGCAGAGGCCCCGTGCTCCTGCATGCCCCGGGGAGGCCCCCAGGGGGTGGAGCCAGGCAGTGGACCCGGGACAGGCGCTCCTGGATACTCCTCAGAGGCTCCCGGGGGCGGAGTTAGGCAGTAGACCCAGGACAGCTGCTCCTGGAGGTCCCGAGGAGGCCCCCGGCCAGACCCCCCCCTACTGATCTGACACACCTGGCACAGCTATGCTGGCCGGCCGTGGAGGCTCCCAGTGCAGAGCCGCCCTGCCAGCCTCCATCTTGGCTGGGTTAATTTGCATACAGCCACTCTGATTGGCTGGTGGGCGTGGCTGTGAGCAGAGGCTCAGCCAGCCTAGGCAGGCAGTTGCAACAGAAGCCTTTGGTTTGCTCTAGCTCCATGGCTGTTGGCTGGGTTAATTTGCATACAGCCACTCTGATTGGCTGGTGGTAACGGTCAATTTGCATGTTTCTCTTTTGTTATATTAGATAGCTAGGTTGTAGCTATAGTGGAAGCAGAGGAAATCTTAGCTAAGAAGCCCCTTAATAGCTGTCCTTTCAAAGATGACAGTGTAGCTCATAGCACCTGTCACATACCCTGCAATAACTGGCCACCAAGAGAGGTATTCTTGGCATTTAAATGTTAGTTAAATGCTAACATTCAAGTATTAATAATAATAGCTTTTACTGTTTTTCCTTATCTTGCAAGGTTCTAATTGCATGTAACTGATTATTATCCTTTATTGCTTTTACTCTAAGTACTCCAGAATAACTGTAACTTAGGCCAGTAAGAGGGTAATGAAATAATTTCTTAGAGAACCTTTACCCTTAGGATAGCTTTTACCTGTGTCCACATCATCTTATTTGGAATGTTTTCAAGCTAATTGTCTGGGAGTCACTTAGAGAATTAAGACTTTAAAAAGGCTAGTAATAAGAAGTATGTTACAAGATCTGTATCATCCTTTCCCCAGCCCTCTTTGAGCAGCACCGTCTCTTAACCCACCTTCATAAATGGTTAGATAATCATTCTACCTGTGGATATTTAATATTTTATAAAGATGAGTAATCCACTTAATCTGAATTAGACATCTTCAAAAGCAGAGGTGAGGCAGTAACATTATTTGTAGAATTTTATATTGAATAAAAATATTGACAAGGCCATGTTAAAAAGATAATAGAAAACTGTTCTTAATTACTATACATTCTTTGACCCTTTTAAAAATGAGGATGTCATATGCTGAGTTGGGCCGTCATTCTCCTTTAATGTTGGTATTGTGAGTTTTTTGTTTGTATTCTGTGTTTTAAAGAAATCTCTTACAAAACTTTTTTCTACATGGTGAGAAATTATTCTCAGAGGCCACATCAAAAGAACTACAGATTCCTCTTAAATAAAATTCTAGAATATGCAGATAATTAGTTCTAATGTTCCTTTTCAAAAACATGGCCCTGGCTTTGACTCAGTGGTTAGAGCGTTGGCCCTCTGACCGAAGGGTCTTTGGCTTGATTCCTGGTCAAGTGCATGTACCTGGGTCACAGGGATCATGGTTTAAAGCTACCAGCTTGAAGATAAAGAGAAAACAAGGAGTTGGAGATAGAAAAGGGAGTTAAAGCAGAATGCACGGTAAGAGTAGGGGTTTTTACAAGCTTTGAGAGAAGAAACCTTGACTTACTTGTGTTCCTCTTAGGAGGGAGTTGCAGGAAGATGGTTTTAAAAGGGATTGATGGCATAATACTGAAGGAGTCTAGGACATTCTTATCATGTAAAGCGAATTGTGTTTGAAAAACACCTGTGTTATTTGGATTAAATAAAAGTTAACTATAGGTCCTTCTCCCGTGGGATCTATACCCAAATACCCAAAGTTATCCTGCATTCATTGTACAACCTGGAAAATGAAAATTCATGTCATAAAGTCAAAAGTCACTAATGGCACATCCATACAATGGAATACCGTTCAGCAATAAAAAGGAATGCGTCAGTGGTATATGCTACCACATGGATGAATCCCCAAAAGATGCTAAATTAAAGAAGCCAGATTCAAGAGACCATGTATTATATAATTCCATTATAGAAAATGTTCAGAATAGACAAATGTATAGAGAAAAACAGATTAATGTTTGATTGGAATAGGGATAGGAATGGGAATTAACAATAAATGGGTGTGAGTGATTTTATTATAGTAGTGAACATTTCTAAAGCTGGTTTATGGTGTGTTCCTCAACTTGAGAAATTTACTAAAAATCATTAAATTATATACTTGAAATGGATGAGTTATATAATATGTAAAATATGCCTCAATAAAGTTGTAACAAAATTTAAAAGGCACTAGACATTTTATGGAGAACTTGATAGAGAAAAAGATGTCTCAGTGCATATTTCCTGAAATAAAAGAAATACATAGTTATCTGGGTGACTCTCTAGGGGAGGAGTGTCTTTAAGAACTGGTCCTGAGCAAGAGATGGTAAGTGGAAGTGAACTCTATAGGACTCCGCATCACCAATTTGATGGATAACATATTACTAATATGTTTTTTATTTAGTATACTTTATTATCATGTGTAAGTGGCAGTAAAAACCTTTATATGGGCTATAAAAAGTTAACAAGAAATTTTATTCCCCTAATTCTGGTTCTTTTAAAAGATTTTTCCCTAATAATCATAGATTATTCGACCTGTGGGATAGTGTTATGCCTACTGAGGTTACTATGGATTTATAAATTTTATGATTCTATGAATAGGTTTATATTTCTCAGTATGTTTAAAATTTTCTTCCTGCCATATGTCAAAATTGTCTTTTTTAATTAAAAAATAATGCAGGAATATGCAGAGCAAAAGGTGAATGTTTCTCTTTTCCTTATTTTCCGGTCTCTTCCTAGGTCCTTACACACACACACACACACACACACATACACGCATGTACATACTTTAATTTTTTTCAGTATAAATGAAATCATGATGTGTATTCATTTATTCACTGTGTCTCAACTATGCCAGGTATTGGATATACAGTGGAGAATAAGATAATCTGAGGTCTGAGGTGCTTGCCCTCAGTGAGATTCCATTCTCGTGAGGAAGATAGACAGTAAATAAAAACATGTAACACACACACACACACACACACACAGCAGGATAAGAAAAGTTAAGGGGAATGGAAAGGACTTTTATTTTTGAATTATTTTTGTGTGTGTGGACATAGCTAGTCAGTAGAAGGGACTGTTTTAGATAAGAGTGATCAGGGGAGGTCTTTCAGAGAAGGCACCATTTAAGTTGAAGCCTGAAAGAAGTGGGAGCAAACCAAGTTAAGGTATGAGGAAAGTGCATTCCAGGCAAAGGGAGCAGCGAATGCAAAGGCCCTGAGACAGAAACAAGTTTGGCTTGTTTGAGGAACAGTGTGGCCAGAGCTGAATGGAAGGATGATGTGGGGATTTGGTAGGAGATGAGCTGGGAGAGATAGAAGAGCCAGATCAAAGAAGGCCTAGTTTACCTGGTAAGGAAACTAAATTTATTTAAAATGTGGTGGGAAGATTGTAAAGTAGTCTGGTTTACACTTTTAAAAGTTCTCTGGTTGCTTTGTATGAAATAAGCTGTAATGGGCCTAAGAAGTTGGGAATTGTATTTACTGTGAATAATAGAGTCCACAAAATAATGACTCAAACAAATTAGAGGTTTTATTTTTATTAAGTAACAAAAACTGTAGGTAGGCAGTCCAGGAATGATATGGCAGCTCCATGACATCAGGGATTCAGATTCCTTTTGTCTTTCTGTTTTGACAAATTCAAGTGTACCTATTTCATTGTGGTATAAGTAGCAGATCCTTCTGTCTAAAATCACATCTAGACAGAAGGCAGGAAGGTGCATGCCAGCTGACTTGGGTCCTTTTAAAGAGCCTTCTCCAAAGCTTCACCAGTGAATTCACTTTTATTTTATACTAGAGGCCTGGTGCACGAAATTTGTGCACTTGTGGGAGGGGGGGTCCCTCAGCCCAGCCTGTGCCCTCTTGCAGTCTGGGAGCCCTTGGGGCCACCATCCTTAACGTTGCCATGGAGGTGGGAGACGCTCCTGCCGCAGCACTCGCCAGCAGTGAGCCTGGCTTCTGGCTGAGCGGCGCTCCCCTTGTGGGATCACCAGGGGGCAGCTCCTGCATTGAGTGTCTGCTCCCTGGTGGTCAGTCCATGACATAGCAACTGGTCATTCTGCGGTTTGGTCAATTTGCATATTTAGCCTTTTATTATATAGGATTCCAGTGCCCCAGGCTTCCTGTAGTTGCCAGGGGGCTCGGAAGCATAGTGTTTTTACCTGGGTGTGTTACCTTCCTAAATGGAATCAGGGTTCTCTTTATTGAGGAAGGAGAGAATGGATATTGGGTAGGCATCTAGCAGCTCTGCCTCATGGATCAAGAATGGAAATAAGACCAGTTAGGACACAATTGGAAAAAGAATATGTTCAGTTTAACTAGGGTTAGGGTTTTGCCAGAAATATGTTGGAGGGAGAGATGTAGTGTACTATAAAATGTATGCAAGCAAGTTGTTATAGTTTTGGGACCATGGTTATTTAAGGAGGGAATTAAGAAACATGATGGATAGTGAAAGAGCTGTACGATCTATGGACTGAAAGTTTTAACCCTACCAGACTGCTGTACCGATTTTTCGGTAATTTCCAAATTTGCTGCTATACCGCTGTACCTAATTTTCTTCGGTACTTTGCCTAGTACGTGAAAAAGTGTCACAAACTAAAAATAACCAACCAATCATGGTCAAACCTCATGGTTAGCCATTGCAAATGTCTGCCCCCATGTGTTTGAATTGACTTTGTGTGGTTTAAGGGACAGTTAGGTTCAGGGCCTCAGCTCTGGTAGACTTAATGGTGGTAAAGAATTGTAAAACTAAGGCTATTAGCATACAAGTAAAGCTGGAAAGCAAGGAAGTGGTGGTCTAAATGTGAGAGCCTTAAAAGTGAGACTGGGAAAAGATTTAGTTATTGGACATGATAAGGTGTAGGTAGGGTATGAGCATGAATAGGAGGGAAGAAAAGATTTAGGAGGTGAAGGAACTGAGAGAGTATACTGATATTGAAATCTTCAGGAATGATCACTAAAGTAGTTGGAGAGAAACTTAGATGATAAGTTTTTCTGTGAATTAGGGGACAGAGAGATAGGTAGGTGACTACCATAAAGAGGGGTCTTGGGTGTGTCATTCTAATGGTAAATACTTAAAAGAAACTAGGATTTTTGATGAATAATATCATCCATTGCTTTTTTCTTTTTTTAAAAAAAAATTTTTTTATTGATTTTCTACAGAGAGGAAGGAAGAGGGATAGAGAGTAAGAAACATCAATCAGCTGCCTCCTGCACACCTCCCACTGGGGATGTGCCCACAACCAAGGTACATGCCCTTGACCGGAATCAAACCTGGGACCTTTCAGTCTGCAGGCCAATGCTCTATCCACTGAGCCAAACCGATTAGGGCTGATCCATTGCTTTTTTTCATTAACAATGTGATTTTTTTTGGGGGGGGGGGACTTTTATATAGATACTTTTTCATCCTGAATATTTCATAGTATAGATGTGGCATAATTCACTTAATCATTCCATTATTATTGGTCATTTAAATTGTTTCTCGTTTTCTCCAATTTAAAAGTTATGCTGCACGGAACACACATGAACATATATGAGCAAATACTACTGTTAGGTTAGATTGCTAGAAGTGAAAGTGCAAAATACACTTTGTATTTTGGTGGATATCAACAAATTACCTTTTAAAAAGAATTTCAGTTTACTCTCTCACCAATTATAAATGAGAACCTCCCTTTTTTCAAATCCATGCTCTAAACTGTTATCACCCCTTTTAATATTTTGCTAATCTGCTGGATAAAATATCTCATTGATTTAATTTACATTTTTCTGATTCCTAGAGAGTAGGAGAGTCTTATGCTTATTGGCCATTTATATGTTATTTGTGAATTGCTTGTTTATAATCTTTACTGAAAACCATTTCCATCTTTTGGGTATTTGCAATTTTGACTGCCGATAACGTGTGTTGTTGTTTTTTTGTTGTTGTTGCTTTTCTGTGCGTTTATAGATGTAGTGTATTAAAAAGAAGTTTTATGACATTTTAAGTGGAGGGAGATTATTAACATGTGCCCAGTCCTCCGTCTTGCTGTTGTTTGAGGAATTATTCATCCTTGAAAAAAATACATGTGTGTGTGTGTGTATATACGCACACACACACAAATTCTTGTTATATTGTTGTCTGCAGTCATGTTGAAATGAAAATTTAATTTGCAGTGAGAAATTATTTTAATATTGATTTTATTTTATGTTTCCATTCTATATGAGATTGTTAGGCATTTTTATCTTTTGAGATAATTGACTCCATCTCTTTAAATTCTATCTATTTGTTGAATTAAGCTTTGTATTTACACTATTAGTAATTCATTTATGCAGTATGTTAGGTGCTCAACTTTGACCACGTGGTTAAATAATCGTTGCTTTATGTTAGAGTTGGGAAACATGTGAGCCAGCATGCTCTAGTTTGTCTTTGAATCATTGGACTCTGGAAGGTTGAAGGTAGGGAAAAACAGCTTTTGCTTAGAGTGCTTATCTCCCTGGTTTCTGTAGTGGGAAAGATGAACTGCTTTCGATAATTCTGTGGATCACATGAGTGGTTTAGACTTTCTCTGAATTGGTTTACTGACCTATCCATTTTCTTCTTCTCCTCCCCGCTGGTTCTTTTTTGAGGAGTATTCTCTCCCCATTGCTGGCTAAATTATTCAAGTAGTAAGCGTGCAGTTCTTAGTCCTTAGCCAGAGTGCAGGGTACTCAGATATGGTCAATGAGTTACTGATGTGAATAATGTCTCTATAATGTAGACATTGACTTTTGTGAAGGAATTTTTTTAAGGTAAGTAAACTTCTAGGACTTAATTATCTTTAACTTATGTATCTTTAATGTCTCTTGTATTATCTTTCTGCCATGAACTATAAAACATAATGTATTTTATTAAAACTTGAACATTTCACTTAAATCTATCTGGCTATGAATGAATCATTAGCTGAATGTTGAACTGGCCTTACCCCTGACCCCTCCATTATTTAAAAACAATTTTACTTATTTTAAAAGAAGCTAATATTTACCTGGTAAATTTAAAATATGTTTGTCACACTGCAGAAGCAGCAGGTTATTTGCTTGTTTAAAAATATTTTTTCCTATTAGACTGTGAAATCTTTCAAGATGGATCTGTTTGTTTAGTCTGTTTAACTCTTCACTAACTTTCCACTGCACCAAATATAATGTCTTGCACATAGGTAGTCATCAAATGCTGATTGAATTTAATTGTTGATTAGATAGTTTCAGAGCCACTTCTTTTAAGAGAAGTAACTCGTGTTAGGATGTATAGCTGGCTCATGATAGAACTAGTGGTATTTTAAGATTTGCAGAGTTGTTTTTGCTACATTTTTTCTTCCTCTGAAATGTTATGTAATCTTTGAGGAAATGCTTACTTATGGCATGTGCTGAAATTGTCTCTCTCCGGAACCAGAAAACAGATACTGAATCTTTTACATCTTTAAGAGCAGGTAAGTTGTGTAGTACCAGGAAGGGAAAATGCAAAAGAATAAGTTTTAATTTTGACTGCAGGAGGAAAGAACAGTTGTTTTATAGGATGTTCAAAATCTAAAAATGTTAAACATGGTTGTTTTTTCCTTTTGCTACTTACAACTACCCAGACGAGGAAAAACAATTTTATCAAGTAATGTGCTTTTTAAAGAAAACACATTTGGAAAATTAAAAGCATGATTAAATTTAATTAGAATAGTAGGTTATTTAGTCTATTTCTGCAATGTACTGTCTTTCCTTATCTCTTTTATTTATGAGAGGAGAGGATCAGTAGTTATAAGATTACTGTATTAGTATAATAGTTTTTATGGCTTAGAGAATAGTTTCATATCATTGCAATGCTAGTTGCAAGCCAAACTAGAGAATTTTCTAGAAGCAGTTGCACCTCTTCTATCTCTAGCACAAAATAAAATACCTTGTTAAAACATTTGATTACGGAGAGTTTTTGTAAATTAAAATAGCTTTATTTTTCCTGTTTATATCAAAGCACAATTATAAAGTTCTGTGAAAGAATAAAGTTAAGATCGTTAAAAAATTTGACATTTTAACCATTGTAAGTGTAAAATTCAGTAGTTTTAAGTACATTCACAGTATTATGCAACCATCACTGCTATCTTTTTCCAAAAGTTTTTCATTACCCCAAACAGAAACTCTGTACCTTGAATCAACATCTTCCCACTCCGCTTTCCCCTCAGCCCGATAACCTCTAACCTATATTTTATTTCTATAAATTTGTCTATTCTAAATATATAAGTAAATCATACAACATTTGTACTTCTGTGTCTAGCTTATTTCACTGGGCACACTATTTCTGAGATTCATCCATATGGTAGCATATTTTAGTAATTCATTCTTTTTTATGGGGCTGAATTATACTCCATACAGTTTTGTTTACCCACTCATCTCTTGATGGACACTTGGGTTGTTTTCACTTTTTGGCTATTGTAAATAATGCTACAGTGCACACTGGCACGCACCTGTCTGTCTGAGTCCCTGCTTTCAGTTGTTTTAGTGTGTGGCATTGCTGGGTTATACAATAATTGTGTTTACTTTTTTGAGAAGTCGTCAAACTGTTTTCTACAGCAGCTGCACCTACCAGCAATGTGTGAGGTTCCAGTTTCCATATTCTTGCTGGGCACTTCTTATTTTCTTCTTTTTAAAAAAATAGTCAACTGTTGGGTATCTCATTATGGTTTTGGTTTGTATTTCCCTAATGAACAGTGATGGTGAGCACCTTTTATGTGCTATTGAGCATTTGTATTTCTTCTTTGGAGATGTGTCTATTTAAGTCCTTTGCTCAGTTTTGAATTGGGTTGTCTTTATGTAGAATTGTTAAGAGTCCTTTATGTAGTCTGAATATTAAATCTTTATCAGATGTATTTATGATTTACAGATTATTTTCTTATATTCTGTGAGTCGTCTTTTCATTCTTTGTTAAGGCTCTGTGCACAAAAGTTTTTAGTTTTTATGAAGTCTCTTTTTTGTATTGTTATATTGCTTATGCTTTTCTAGTTGGCTTTTTCACTCAGCCATAATTATTTTGAAATTCATTCACTTTGTTGCATGTGTCAGTGGTTTAGTCTTTTTTATTGATGAGCAGTATTTCACTGTATGGTTTTGTCAGTTTGATGATCTATTTGCCTGTTGATAGGCATTTGGGTTGTTTTCAGTTCTTGGCTATTATAAATAAAGCTTCCTGTGAACGTTCATGTATAAGTGCTTGTACAGATATGTAATTTGTGTTTTCTTAGATACATACTTAGGTGTAAAATCATTAAATTACATGTTAGGTGTAAGTTTCATTTTTTAAGAAATTGCCAAACTTTTCCAAAGTGATTTTACCATTTTAATTTTACTAGTAGCGCATGAAAGTTCTGGTTTCTCTCATCGCCAATATTTGTTATGGTCAGTCTTTTTATTTTTAGCAATTCTAATTGGTGTGCAGTGGTATCTCATTCTGGTTTAATTTTACATTTTCCTAATGTCTAATGATGTTGAACATCTTTCATGTGTTTGCCTTCTGTATATTTTCTTGGGTTTAATGTTCGTTCATACCTTTTGCACTTTTTTTAAAAAGTGGATTGTGTATTTTGAGAGATCTTTATATATTCTGGATACAAGTCTTTTATCAGGGATATGCTTTGCAAATACTTTTCTCCCAATGTCAGTCTTTTCATTCTCTTGTAGTCTTTTGAAGAGAAGTTTTAACTTTCAGAAATAGAGTGTATAAGTTTATAAATTTTTTCCTAAGAATGCTTTGCCCAGCTCAGAATCACAAAGATTTTTCTCCTATGTTTTCCTCTAGAAGTTTCAGAGTTTGAGGCTTTATGTTTAGGTCCATAATTCATTTTAACTTAATTCTGATATTGGCCTGGGGAATAGATCCAAGTTTCTTTTTGTGCATATGGATGTCTTAGTTGTTCTAGCACCGTTTGTTGAAAAGACTCCTTTCTCGATTAGATTTTCTTTTCACCTTTGTTAAAAACCAGTCATCTATATATTTGTGAGTTTAGGCTCTATATTCTATTTGTACCATTGATCTGTTTGTTTTTACACCAATACAATGCTGTTTTGACTATTGTAGCTTTATAATAAGTCTTGAAATCTGGTAGTGTTAATCCTCTTTGTTCTTTTTCAAAGTTATTTTGCTTATTCTTGATTCTCTGTATATCTATCTGAAGTTTAGTATTGACTTGCCAATTTCTACAAAAATGCCTGCTGGGATTTTGATTGTAATTACATTGAATCAACAGATCAATTTGGGGAGAATTGACATCTCAATAATATTGAATCTTCAGACCTACCAACATGGTATATATATCCTTTTATTTAATTAGGGCTCCTTTAATTTCAACAATGTTTTGTGGTTTTCAGTTTCCATATCTTCTGTCAGGTTTATATTAAGTGTTTCATATTTTCAAAGTTTCTATAAATGGCATTTAGAATTTTTAATTGTTCATGCAAGTATATAAATACAGTTGATTTTTATATTTTATCCTACTGCCTTGCTAAACTCATTTAGTAGTTCTAGTAGCCTTTTGTAGGTTCTAGTAGATTTTCTACATGGATTATGTTGTCTGTGAATTGTGACTGTGTTTTTGGAGGCCTTTACTACCAGATTTCAAGACACATATAATGCTAGTCATTGAGACAGTATGATATTGGCATAAGGAAAAGACATATGGATCAGTGGAACAGAATATAGTTCTGTCACAATGCATTGCTAGTGACAGTAAACACATATAACTCATTTCATTGCATCACACTTCATTGTGCTTCACAAATGTTTCATATTTTTTTTAATTGAAGGCAAGACTCTCCACCAGCAAAAACATTACAACTTGCTTTATTGTGATACTTACTTTATTGTGGTGGTCCAGAACCAAACCTGCAATATCTCTGAAGTATGCCAGTAAAGTGTATAACCACCATGGGGAACATCTTGGCAGTTGCTTTATAAATTTAAACATACACTTACTGTGCGATCTAGCAATTCCACTTGTAGATATTTAGCCAAGCAAAACAGAAACATCTGTCCACAAGACATGAATGTTCATAGCAACTTTATTCATAGTAACCCAAAATTAAATGCAACCCACATGTCCAACACTTGAACAGATAAACAAATTGTGGTACATTTATACAATGGAATATAACTCATCCACAAAAGGAATGTCTTAATAATAAGTTCAGTATTATGGATGAATCTTAAAGATATGCTGAGTGAATAAAACTTGATACAAAGGAATATATGCTGTGTGATTTTATAATAGACACAACTGATCTGTAGTCATAGTCATCAGATTAGGGGGTGCCTAGGACTGAATGAGGCGGGAGATTGATTGCTAGTTGGTATGAAGGAACTTTCTTGGGTGGTAAAAATGTTCGATACTGCCCAGCCGGTGTGGCTCAGTGGTTGAACATCAACCTATGAACCAGGAGGTCACAGTTTGATTAGTGGTCAGACCACATACCCAGGTTGTGAGGGCCGAGCAGGAGGAACTGATTAATGATTCTCTCTCATCATTGATGTTTCTGTCTCTCTCTATTTCTCCCTTCTTTGCTGAAATCAATAAAAAACATTTTAAAAAATTTAAATGTTCTATATCTTGATTAGGGAGATGGTTACATGGACACATTCATTTGTCAAAACTCATTGAGGTATATACATTCAGTAAGTGTTCATTTTATTATGTGTAGAGTATGCCTTAGCATACTTGATTAAAAAAATTAATTCTAAGTGGATTGTAGATCTAAATGTGAAAGGTCAAATAATAAGCTCCTTAAAAATAACATAGGAGACTTCTTAAAGAGGATATAAAAACACTAATGGTAAACTTCATTAAGACCTGGAACTTCTTGTCTTCAAAGGATACTACTAAGGGAATGAAAAAGGCAAGCTAATGTATGAGGAGGAAAAGGTATATGAACACACACATACATAAATACATACATTTCTTTCATATAATGGTACCCCTTACTTATGGAGGATATGTTCCAAGACCCCTGTTTTTTTCTATGTATACACACCTATGAAAAAGTTTATAGGCACAGTAAGATATTAACAACAATAACTAGTGTTAAAATAGAGCAATTATAATAAAACTAGTGGCCCACTGCACAAAATTCATGCACATTAAAAGGGAATTAGAGGAAATATTTTAATATTGCTATTTGCCCTTTATAAAAGAAGTGTCAGAGATGAAAGAAAATTAGTAAAATGTATATGAAACTCTCCTGTCTGTCAGAGTCTGGAGTGCGCCACGGGACTCAGAGTCAAGTCCCTGCCCATATGCGCGAGCCTAGAAATCATGTGAGACCCAGACCCGGCTGGCCCCACCCCTGTCAAGCCCCGCAGGACGCTGGGCGCAGCCTCAGGTGCCCTGGCCAAGCGCTGGGAGGGGAGCGCAGCCTCAGGTCCCCAGGCCTGGCAATGGAGGGAGGGGTGCGGCCTCAGGCCCCCCGGCCCGGTGAGATGGTGTGATGGTATGACGGCATGATGATCATTTGCATATTAGCTCTTTATTATATAGGATAAGGGTTACTTGAACACAAACACCATGATACCATGACAGTTATTCTGAAAACCAAGATGATGGCTACTAAGTGACCAACAGGTGGGGAGCATGTACAACATGGATTTGCTGGACAAAGGGATGATTCATGTCTTGGGATGGGATGGAGCAGGAAAGTGTGAGATTTCTTGAGCTACTCAGCACCACAAAAACTTATGAATTGTTTATAGAATTTTCCATTTAATATTTTTAGACTTGCAGGTAACTAAAACTGCAGAAAGTGAAACTACAGATAAGGGTCCAAAAATATATAAATAGCTCCTACAAATTACTAGGGGTGGAACCCAAATATGTAAAAGAAAAAAGGGCAACAATGTGAATAGGCACTGTATGAAAGAATTTCCAAACAGTAAACATGAAAAACTCTGCTACATCTTTAGAAGAGAACTGCAAATTGAATTCATAATGCAGTAATATATATACTTACTGGAATGTCTGAGATAGACAAATAGGCTAAGAGCATCCCTCACTCTGCTACTTTGGGGTAGGAGTGTAATTTGTGCCAGTTTGGACAACCATGGCATCATACCCATACCTGATGAGTAAACAGTATCTGTTCTAGAATATACCCCACAGAACAGTATGTGTATCAGGATAGATATTTAAAAATGTCATAGCAGTGTAAGTGTAAATAGCCCCCAAACTAGTAATTACTCAAATATACATTAACAGTAGAATAAATTGTTTTGTAGGCAAACAATAGAATACTATAAAACAAGGAGAAAGAACAAACTATATGTACCTTACATGGATGAATCTTACAAACACTGTGTTGATTGAAGAAAGACAGATTAATGCATATACGATTCCACTTATATAAAATTCAGAAATAGGTAAAACAATTTTTATTTTTTATTTTTGGTGCTGGGATTGTGGTTACTTTTGGGTGAGGAGTAGGCACAAGAGATACTGATAATATACCTTTTCTTTTTTTAAAATATATTTTATTGATTTTTTTACAGAGAGGAATGGAGAGAGATAGAGAGTTAGAAACATCGATGAGAGAGAAACGTCAATCAGTGCCTCCTGCACACCTCCTACTGGGGACATGCCCGCAATCAAGGTATATGCCCTTGACTGGAATCGAACCTGGGACTTTTCAGTCCACAGGCCGACGCTCTATCCACTGAGCCAAACTGGTTAGGGCATATACCTTTTCTTGATCTGGGTGATGGTTATGTGGATATGCTTATTTTATATAATTTACCATGCCTTACATTTATGATTTGTTTACTTTTCTTTGATTTGTTACTTTGATTTGTTAAAGTTTATTTTTAAATGTAAGGGCAAAGTGAAGCCATTTTCAGGAAAATTTCATGGTATTCTTGGCACTGTGACTGAGGATGAGATTAATGTACAAAAGCCAATAGTTTTCCTCTAGTAATTAAGGTGACCAGATTTAAAGTGGTACACCATTGACCAGGGTGTGGGGTGTGTGGTGTGTATGTGTTTCTTTTTTTTTTACTTATTATTACTTAAAATATTACAAAGAGTAATTGGGACTTCTTTAAAACGCCGCGGGACGCAGGACAAAATGTTAAAAAGCGGGACGTCTGGTCACCAAGTAGTAAGTAGCATCTAAAAAAGGAAGCAATAGAAATCATCCCACTTACAGAAGTGGGCAGCTTCACTTTGGTACAAGCTGAGATCTTGTTCAGGGGCCACCTGCTTGCTTCTTGCTTTTAGCTCTAGGGCTTTTCTCTTGTAGGAGCTGTGGTACCTAAGTTGGGAACTTAAGTTGCATAAGCCAAAGTGAGGGGTATTTAACACTATGTGGAGAAACTTTGGTCATTGGGAGGTGGGAGTCAGTAGGTACATCTTTCCCCTTTTCTCACTTCAGACTGACAGTTTTGAGATACAGTTGATAGAGTTTCTCATTTTGTCCTCGGTAGCCAATGATTGGGCCAGTATTCACGCATAAACCTTCTTATTAGACTCTGCTCAGCCCCCGCGCCCATAGCAGAGAGTTATCTAACCCAAAATGCCATCATGCTGAGGTTGAGACTCCTTGGTATCTGAAACCAATGGTTTACTATAAAATTCAAGTTCTTCAGTATTCAATCATGGTGACTGGGAATACTGAGTATTACTTTTTTTGTGTCTATAAAATTATAATGATATATACAAACAAAGCCTTTAAAGATTAAATGAGGTAAGCTTTAAAAACTTAATACCTGGAACATAGAAGAGTTTAATAAATAACAGCTATTGATATTTCTTAAGTTTATATGCTGCTTTCTGACACTCAGACTCATTTTCTGTGAGCATAAAAATTCTTTCCTAGAGACCAAGTTCTCAAGTCTTTATAAATAACCACCAAAAGGACAAAAAAATAACGTCTACAAAACTCAGCATAGAGAAAACACCAACATGATCCATGTGAAGATTTAAATGGGTATATGGGTTTTTCAACTGTGTAAATTTTTAGCTTTGCTCAGATGATGCTGTGTTAGCAGAGACTCAGCACTGCGATGAAAAGGTGGTTTTGCCAGCAACACCAGGCTGTTGTCAAAAACTTTGAGACCAGAGGTAAACATTGTTAGGAGCCATAAGGATACATTCTAAAACACATATTTAAAGCCATAGGGCATAGTATGTAGATACCATCACACACTAAACACATTAACACTAAAATATATGAAAGGAAATTTAATATTTAGTTTTTAAAAAATTGTAACTTGTGTGTATGTATATATTATTGGGGGCTCCTATGCATTTAGGATGTTTAGTAGCAACCGTTGGCCTCAAGACACTAGATGACAGTAGCACACACACTCCACCGCTAAGTTGTAACCAAAGTATCTCTGAGACATTGCCCGATGTGCCCTGAGAGGTGAAGTCATTGGTCGAGAGCCACTGAGATAAACCTAGATTTGAATCCCAGCCCCAGAGCTATGACTGTGAATTTGAACACATTGCCTAACTCTTAAACCTTAGTTTTCTTAAGTGAGGTAGCTCAGCACCTGGCACACAGAGTTCAATAAATGTTAACAATTATTATGGTGCTAAAACCTGTTCTCTTTTGCCCACTCTACCTCTTTATCCTCTTAAAGTAAAACGCCCCCGTGGGTAGCCTGTGGTCAAATGGGTAACAAGAATTTCTCATGTAAGATCATCAACATTGATCATTCACATGGGCAGTTAGCATCACTTATGATTGCTTTCTCCCTGGATACGGATTTGCTTCTCTTCCTCTTGTGTTCTTGTTTGACTTGGGAAGAGTTGGGAGTACACTGTTTCATTTGAATCTCCTGATACAATGTTGTGTATGGTGTTCTCTTAATATTTATCACCTTGAATTAGACTCAATGTGTTAAAGACTAGTTCAGACTTGTAGGAATCAGTCCTAAAGAAATTAGGAAGATAAAACTAAATCTTTATTGTTGTTATTGTTTTTTTTAACACGGAGGTAACAGCCAGTGAAAAATACTTATTCTTTAGTTTTATCTTCTTTTTTCGCGAGTATGATTAAAAATATCAGTACCCTGTAATTGTTTGAAATACATTGTCATTTAATTTTTATTAAAACCCTGGGCAGTGAAAATAGAATAAAAAGGAGATTAGGAGAGGAAGTACACAGCAAGACACAACATTAAGTACTTTATTCTCATTTACTTCTTAAAACTATATCTGCAAAGTAAGTAACATTATCTTTTTTTTTTAAGAGGATATTTTTCCATTGATTTTTAGAGAGAGTGGAAGGGAGAGGTAGAGACATAGAGAGAGGGAAATCAATGTGAGAGCGGTACATCAATTGGTTGCCTCCTGCACCAACTCCAGTCTGGGCTGGGGATCGAGCCTGCAACCGAGGGGCATGCCCTTGACTGGAATTGAACCTACAGCCTTCAGTCTGTGTGCTGATGCTCTAACCACTGAGAAAAACAGGCCAGGGCAGCATTATCTGTTATGCAGGTGAGCATATATGATGGTTCGTTTGCCAAAGGCCATCTAGCTGGTATATAAGTGGCAGAACCATTAGAACCCATGTTATTCCAAAGCCCATCTTATTTTCATAATGTCATGCTACCTCCCCGAAATGAGGAGCAGTTACCTCTGCCTTCAATTTCTTTGTAAGTCATGTGTCTTGACCTATTCTCTGAACTGCAAGTTTAATAGCACAAATTGTAGGACATAGGACTGTGCCAGTCATTGTTTCTGCTGCTACTAGGCCTAAAGCCCCTTTGCCTTGCCCAGCTTCTCTGACCCTCTGGCCTATATCGCTGTTGTTCTCCTGGTCCAGTACACTTCTGTCTGGTTTATGGGAATAAGAAGGTTTTTATATTCAGCCTCTTTTAACTAAATGAATAAACTTTATTTTTTGATTGTGTATTAGCTTGTATGGTTTCATATTGCTCAAGAATGCAGAGCAGTTAAATCTTAAGCCATGAAGTGTATGCTTGGCAAGAGTCAAGTAAAAACTAACTTAATTAAAAATTAAGAGGGTTTTATATCCAATAAGGAAAATAGTCTCAAAATTGCCATGTGATGTTTGTTCTAATAGACTACTGAAGAAAAGATATTTTTTTAAGTTTATCGTTGCCTAAAATCCTACTGTCTCAGTGTGATTTGTATTTTTAGCTAAAAGAAGAAAAGTTACAAGAGGAGAAAACTTCTGAAGATAAAATCCACAAGCTGTTCACAGAGGACACAGAAACAGGGAAAAGGAAGATGGACGAACAGAAAAAAAGAGACGAGCCACTGGTACTGAAAACTAATCTGGAGCGTGTGAGTAGATCACTATTTTGACGGACATCTGCCTCAAAATCAGCAATTAGTGCAGGTGACATGGCTCTGAAAAGCTTGGGTTGGTGAACTAATAGTCACGGACTGTTCAGTTTAAGTGTAGTGAGAATTTAGTGTCCAGATGAGAGCTGGAGAGGGTAACTTACGAATGGGACAACGACACTTGTGTAGAAAGATTAAGCGGACTGTGGGAGAAAATGGGGAGAGGAAAAACCTAGTACAGGAAACTACTTGTGGTACATTTTGTACATGTTTTTTGCCTTGTGTTGTTTCATATTTGAGTTTGTGTGTCTTACATCTACTAGATTTCATGAAAGCTTGAATTTCCCTTTATTCTTTATTCTAAACAGCACAGTACTAGGAACAAGGTATTAGATTACATAGTTTAAATTTAACCTAATTAGACTTTTAATTGAGCTAAATCTTGCCTGAAAATTTTTCATTACTTATTTACCAAGCAAATTACTGGAAAAGGTTATAAGTGGTATATTTAAAGTACTTTTGCAGGGTCCACTGATTAGCTCAACTGGTAATTATAATGGAGTTTTTTCTTTAGTAAGTTTTATTGGATTGGACATCTTTTATTGCTTTCTGTATGTGCTTAACATATCTATACAGTCATATCTTTTAGAATATGTTATGATTCAGGCTTGTTAGTATTTCAGTTATCTTTCCAATTAACCAGAATTAATAGCGCTTTACCACATATAAAGAGAGACACTATAGCAGAATAGAGGGGAAAAAAATCTCTGCTTCAGAAGTCTGCCTCTTGAACAGGTCCCAGAATTAAAACAGACTATAACTTTGGCCAGGTTACTTAATTTCTCTGTGCTTTTGATATACTCTTTGCAAAGACATTGGTCCTGAATTTCAAAAAATTCAATTATTTAAGCTTTCTTGGATTGATAATATTTGCTGATTGTCAATAGGCATGTGGGGTTTTTTGAATCCAGTTATAATAATAATTTTAATGATTTAATCATTATTCAAGAGAACTGTTGGCATTTTATACGGTTCTAACCTTCTAAAAAACTCAGTTTAACAAACACAAAATGCTGTGTACTCTTAATGTTCTGTTTATTGGGAACTACAAAAGGAAAAAGACTGCTATCAGAAAGGCTAGGAATGAAATATATGATAGTCTTGTGCATATAGTATGTCCTCTGACTAAAAGCTCAAACTATGGTCTGGGATCTAAAGACTGAAATTTTGCCTGTGACTTCACCCCAGCAGGACAGTCCATTAGGGCCACAGGCAAAACAACACAGAAGCTCGCTTTCCTTTGCTATGGTCTTTGGATAGAAAGATTACCTGCTGCTCTTTTGGCCTTGCTAGATCCAGGTTTTCTCCAGGAAATGGTCTCTAGTATTAATTCATATCAAGACTGGGAAATGCTCTAAGATTTTTTTTCTTTTGCCATTATCATTTTTGAAATAGAAATCAATTGCATAAAACTACTTTTAATCTTAAAAGGAATCAAGAAGTACACATTCTCAGACCTGTTTTTATTGGTAATAGCCAGTTATGAAAATTTTGTGTGCAAAAACACATTGAATAAAATATGATCTATGAACATGTTAAGTTTTAGAGTTTTGTGATTTTTACTATTTTTCTGTTTGCTTTTATATTTTTGAGACCTCTTTAAGTGGCTCTAATTTTGCTTTAAATATGTGTTAAGAATTTTTGGTGTCGAATGGATAATTTCATTTAGTTTAGTCAAGGCTACATTCAAATTGAGACCAAAGAGAAGCTCAAGTAAATTTTAAAGGGAAGCCAGATGAAGGATTAAATTTTATATAGAGTGTTATGATTATCGTTGGACTGATTATTTCACTCCTGTCCCACAAACTTCAGGAACTCTGTATTTCCTGTGAAATTAAGTGAGAACTCTTCACGCCAACATTTAGGTCCTTGGTATTATTTTAGCTTGTATTTCCATCCTTGCTTACATACCAAAACTCCAAGAAACGGAGCTATTTGCTTCCCCCCAAGGATATACTCTGTATTTTCCCTCTTTAGAGTCTTTGCTCTCACATCTTCATCTCGCTGAAATGTCACCCAGCTTACCAGTGGACAGGCTATTCATCTGTCTGTGTCCAGTTCAGAAGCTGTCGCCTTCCTGGAACCTGTAGGGATTTCCCACTTCTCTCTATGCCATTCTGCCCTCCCAACACCCCTCCCTCTACTTTGTAGCTTTTATAGGACTTATTTCATTCTCCCTTATCTTATGGTTATTTGCGTGTTTGTGTTTCTTTACTAGATTTGAAAGTTTCTTGAGTATAGGAATTGTCTTGACCTAATTTAAAATTTCCTACACTACCTTGCATATCGCAAGTGTTTGATGCAAGTTTGTCAAGTTGAATTCAAATGGAGGAAGGAAAGTGCTTATTCCAGAATCAGAAATTATCATCTGTTATTTGCTCAGAATGGAAATAAAATTGGAAGTGTTTATTTTATTATTTTTATGGTACAATTGATATCAATAATAATGTGAATTGTTGGAAAACAATTTGGTATAACAATTATAGTCGCACCAAGGATTATAAAGCAGAAAGTGAAAAATTGCTTGTCATCCCACAACCTAGAGATAACGTCTGTAAACATTTTAGTAAATGTCTTGCCAGACATCTTTTCTTAAGTGCATATATACTAAGTATATATATTTTCTTCCTAGAAAATGGAACCCAGTGTGCATACTCTCTTAAACCTTTTCTTATAAACTATTAAATTGTGGATGTTTTCCATGTAAATAAAGAATCCTACATCCTTATTTAGTGGTCTTTTGATATTCTTTACAGTACAATTAATTTAATTAATTAACCTCCTGTTGATATTTTGCTATCTTAAACCACCATTTTGATTAGTTCCTTCGAATAAATAAATTATCAGAAGTGGAATGACCAGGTCAAGGGGAGTGTCCTTTTTAAGACTTATTATTCTTTCGGTGCTTATTATTCATTTGACCTCCAGAAAGTTTGTATATAGTTATACTCCCATTAGTAATTTAAGAAAGTACTAAACTAATTTCCTCACACCCTGCCAACTCTAGATATTATCATTCTTTTAAATTTTTTATGTAAATTAAAAAATATCATTTTGGGATTTTATTATGCATGTTTTATACTATTTTAGGAATTTGTAGTGCAATAGGCTTATTTTTACCTAAAGGGAAAGATGAGAGATAGATATTTTCCTCTCTTACGGTTCTAGGTTTTTTGGGAATGGAAATATAGAGAGATGGGGGAGGTACCATCTATCTATATAATTACTTATAATAATATAAATGTATTTTTCAATAATTAAAACTAACCTGGTGATATCTATTATAATGCTAAATTTTTTTTCTTAAAAGATTAATAGTATTTAATTTGATAAAAACATATCTTTTATTGAGTACTTACTACTTGTTAATATACTAACTGCTTTTAACAGTAGATGGAGCAATCTTTATTTTATAGATGAGAAAACTGAAGCTCAGAAAGATAAACAACTAACTTACAGTGACCATGATAGTTAAGTAATAGAGCTGGGATTTGAACATTCTTTTATTTGGTACTGAATTGATTACATGGAAACACCTAAATAGAAATTGCCATTATTTATTCCCTGTTGAGTCTGTAGATGTCAAAGCTTTTTTCCCCCTCAGAGTTGAAAAGAGAATATTACATAAAATTTTATAATGGGTTAATACTGTTTAAAAGTTTCTCCAGTGAACAGTTTGTACAACAGAGTTCTTTAGGAGTTGTACCCTACAAAATCTGAAAAGCTTCCCTGTAATTTGTAATCCTATTTTTCAAAAACTAACTACTAGGAAACATAGCTTATTGTATGTATGGATTTGTCAGCCTAGAGAATAACAAAGCACTTCAGGAATGCAGGTATTCTGAGCCATAAGATGATGTCTTGCATGCCTCTGTCCGTAACTCTCATTTTGGTAGGCATTCGGACATTAGATAACTGGTTAATCATTAAACGATTACATAGTTTTGTTTACCTGCTCTATAAGGGCATTAGGATCTTAAAGAAAAGATGGTCTCTTGCTCTCACAGAGTTTATTGTCTAAAGCAGAAGACAGACTCTTAAATAAGAAACTAGAGTTCAGTGAGATTATTTGCTCCCTCTAAAAAGAAGACTTTCATATTGAATCACAAGGCAAATAAATACTCACTATATATTGAATGCAAAAGGCACATATAAAAGAAACTTTAAATGTAAATTGAAAAGACTAAAAAAAAAAAGATTCCAAAATAAAACAAAGGTAAATGAATGAATTTCAACAAGGTGGAAAAGGCTGACTCTAGGGATATTTAGAAGCCCTTTCAGAGAAAGTGACATTTAAGATGCCTCTGAAAGGCCAATGAGTATTTTAGAGGCAGAGAATGTGGAAGGGGAATATTAGGTAGAGGGAATAGCATGTCCAAACAAATAGAGGTTTTAAAAGACTATAATGGTACATGTGAAGAGCAGAAAGTAGTTTGGTTGTACTAGAGTTCAAGGAGTTCCCTGTGTGGGAACTGGTATGAGAAAAACTATGAAAGAAAGTTGAGTCTAGTTTTGAAGATTATGCTGAGGTGTTTAGACTTTATCCTGAAGTTACCAATAGTTAATCAGGAAGGATTCTGTGTGTTTGATAGTATGAAGGGGATTAGAAGAAAGGAAGGCCGAAGAGAGTGAGACCAGTAGTAGAGTATTGCAGTAGTCCAGGCAGAAGATGATGAGAATCTAAGGAAAGGCAATGACAATTGAGTATACATGGGAAGAGTTAGATGAGAGACATTTTAGCAGTAGAATGGAGTAGAGTGGAAATAGCATGAAAGTAGTTTGGAGACAGATGTTCTATATTTAAGAACCAGTGTCAGCTACTATCTAACTACAATCCCAGGCAAATCAACTACTCTGAGCCTCAGTTTTCCATCTGTAAAATACAGCTAATAATTCCTTCTTAATAGAGCTGATATAAACAGTAAATGAAACGAAACATTTAAAAATGTTGGGGTACTCAAAATCTCTATACAATTTATTTCCTCAAAGAAAGGGAAAGAAAAGAGTCATAGATGACATGGAGGCTTCCAGTTGGGTTGGTAGTGTGGCTTATAGAAGATAGATAGTTTGATTTTGGATATATTAAGTTTGAGCTACATTTGGGATATCCACATTGGGATCTCCAGGAAGCAGTTGGAAACATAAACATAGATTGGAGCTCAGGTAGAAGTGACATAATGGAGAGATTTGAAACAGTAGCTATGGAAGAATCTATGGGAACCCCAAATGGACACAGTTGTCTCCCTTCTCTCCTGCCAGTGCCCTGCGCGTCTCTCAGATTCAGAGAACGAAGAACCTTCCCGAGGCAAGATGACACAGACACATCGCTCTGCATTTGTTTCTAAGAACAGCTCCTACTCCTTAGCTTTCCTGGCAGGGTAAGAGGCTGATGCTGAATTCAGTCAGGGTTCTTTCATTTTGGGATATGGGGCAAAAGGGACTGGGGGAGCAACAGTATTTGTGGGAGCCACTTTGAGGGAGGTGGGAGTGGGGGAAAGAGGTGGGAACTGGTTTTCAAATATGGTTGAGGGACAAGGGGCTGATCTGAATTTTTAAAGAAGTGAATCTCACCCATTTCTGGTATCCTCAGGATAAGATTGTGCTAACAGCTCTGCTGCAGAGTGTGAACTTTCCATCTTGGAAGAAACAGTGCAGCCTTCCTCAGCTGACAGTGTCCTCTATTCTCTCTGTGGACTTTTTCCTCTTAGTAGGAAGATCAGAGTTGATTTCATTTTCAATGCCTAGAACTAAAATATATCTTGATAGATTTCAAGAGGAAAAACGGAGTTTTTAAGACCTTGCCAAAGGAACCGCTTGATCTTTTAGATTTTGCAGGCCCGTGGGAGGAAAAGAGGGAGTAATTGAATTGGATGTTGGATGATTGGAGAATAATGCTGCTTTGGATGGATGGAGGAAGAAAGGAAGAGAAGGAGGGCGGGAGGGAGAGCGGGAGGGAGGGCGGGAGGGAGGGAGAGAGGGAGGAAGGGAGGAAAGAAAGGATAGAGGGGAAAGGAAGAGAAGAACAAATAGAGGAAGAAGGTAAGAAGAAATCATTCATTTGTGAGCAGCTTCTACATGCAATGATTTGTTTTAATATAAAGATGATAAAGACAATCATTACCTATTTTGTAATCTCTTTTTTTGTTGTTTAAAACTGTCATTGCTCACCTTTATTTCTAGTCTTCCTCTCTTCCTTCCCAGCAACACTGTGAAGTAGATCTCTTTTGCTGCCCCTATGGACATACACCTGGACCCTTTTTATTTGAAGGTTTTTTATTGCTAGTTACTAATAAATATGACCCAAAAAGCTACCATATTTAAGAATGTTATGAAATATGTACTATTGTGATCGCTGATGTAGTTTTTGTCTCTGAATCCTATCCTAATATATAAAAAGCCAGGGGCCATCATGACTTTAACAACTGGATGGACAACCAAACAGCAGGCTGTGTGGGGCAACCAGCCAGCAGGGGGGTTAGTGAGGGATGACCAAATGACTGAACATCAGGCTGTGTGGGCAACCAGGCCGGTGGGGGGAGGGCAGTTTGGAATGACCAGGCCAGCGGCGGGGGGCAGTTGGGGGTGACCAGGCCGGCAGTGGGGGGGGGGGGAGTTAGGGGTGATCAGGTTGGCACACAGAGGTGGTTAGAAATGATCAGGTTGGTGCGGGGGGAGGGGATCAGTTAGGGGTGATGAGGCAGGCAGGTGAGCAGTTAGGAACCAGAGATCTCAGATTGTGAGAGGAATGTCCCAGGGATCAGGCCTAAACCGGCAGTCAGACATCCCCTGAGGGTTTCCAGATTGGAGAGGGTACAGGCTGGCTGAGGGGACACCCCCTCCCCTCCGTGCATGAATTTTGTGCACCGGGCCTCTAGCTTGTATATATTCTTTTAGGATAGTCTGATTTCTTGTTATTTCTGAGATTCAAAGTCACTTCCCCTTCCCCTTCCTTTAAATGCCTTTTCTTCTCTAGTAATGATAACTCTTTGTTCCAGGAAGACCCTTTCCTAGAATATTTATTTCCTCATTTATTTGTTGAATGGACACTGTATTGTTGTCACTTAGCTTGACTGATGTCATCAGGACCCAATTGGTAGGATATAAGATGTAAGCCACTGAACTTCACATTTATGATGAAGGTGAAATGTTTGCTTTGTGTATATGAATTAACTATAGCTCCCTCTAAAGTTAAAGATTGGTTGACTAAGAATTGTCAGCTGCTAATTGTGTATATGGACCGTCCCTCCCCCCATTCATAGCAGGCATATCTTAATGATTATAAGAGGGATCTACTGAAAAGAGATAAAGGTCATGTCATTCTTCCAATCAAGTCACAATAAATACTTCCTGCAACAAACAAATGTTGCTTTAGCAGTCTGCATCTCACAATTTAGAATGACTTGGAAATGTTTTTTTTTAATACCCAAATATGATGCCAAGGCCAAATTGCCCCAGTTAATTGGAGTGACTATTAGACAGATAAATTATCACCAGTTCCAGTGTCTACCCTTGTAATTAATTATTTTAAAGCTAGTTGCAGGTTAATATGTCAATACCTAGAAATGGCTATAAAGAACTTAGAAAATTCTTCTCTAAAGGGCAAAACAAAGCCTAAATGGTGTGGTGTGCTTTTGATTACGTGTTGCGCTGGAATATATGTAATATATCTTCTTTTCCTGCTCCTTGGCCCATCCTTATCCTTATCCTATATCACTGAGCCACAATGGGTCTAATTTATAGGAATATATTAACTTAAAATTTACTGTTAAGAAATGTTTGTGATCAGTATTACACATTTCTGGATTTCAGTATCATCTTATCTAATAAAAACGTAATATTGAAATTGACTGTTTCTTCGGGACGCCTAAACCACGCCCACCAGCCAATCAGAGCGGCTGTATGCAAATTAACCCAGCCAAGATGGAGGCTGGCACTCATGGAGCTGAGTAAACAGGCAGCTTCCATTGCAGCAGGAGTAAAACTGTTTGCCGGCCGCCTGGGCTTTTCTTGGCTCCAGGCAACAACATATTTGCAACATTGTCTCAATTATAGAAGCTTCGGAGCCCAAGCAAACAGCAGTCCTGTCTAGAGTCTACTAAGGCAACGTTGTCTCAATTATAGAAGCCACAGAGCTGAAGCAGACAGGAGGCTCCGTTACCTGCCTAGGCCTCCGCTTAAAGGAACAGTGTATCAATTATAGAAGATAAACAAACCCCAGAAACCTGCTTCCAGCCAACCTTCCTGGGACATTGGGTCAGTGGGAGCTGTGGGCAGCCTGAAAGCCTGAAAATGCCCCTCAGCCTGTCACTCAGGCTGGCCACACCCCAGTGGGGTGAGGGACCCCACTGGAGGGCTTGGCCAGCCTGCAGACAGCCATCAGCCCCTCACCTAGGCTGCCAGGTACCCCAGTAGGGACCCAAAACCTGAAGGGACTGTGGGCAGCCTGAAAGTCTGAAAATGGCCCTCAGCTCCTCACCCAGGCTGGCCACACCCCAATGGGGGTCAGGGTTCCCACTGGGAGGCTTGACCAGCCTGCAAACAGCTATCAGTCCTTCACCCAGGCTGGCCAGGCACACCAGCAGATGGACATCCTCAGAGGGGTCCCAGATTGCGAGAGGGCACAGGCCGGGCTGAGGGACCTTCCAAGTGCACAAATTTTTGTGCACTGGGCCCCTAGTTTTCTAATAATATCCAAGGTTGTGGGCTGAGTTCAGTTATTAGTATAGTTATTAAAACAGTTGGATTTGATTGTTAGGAAATAGTTTACTGATGTCATGGAAACCTTAGGTTGGAAAATCTATTATGGTAATACTGTAGATTGCATCTCTTATTTAGTCAACATGCTTTTTTCCTTAAGAAAATATTGAGTTCCAGTTGCAAATGTTATTTAGGAAAACAATATAGAGTTGTTAGTGCTGACAATGAGTTGAAGCATCTGGATATATTGAAAAAGAATTAGCTTGGTGGTGGTTACACAACGATGTGACCGTCAACTTAAAATGGTTAAAATAGTAACTTGTATGTTACATACTAGAGGCCTGGTGCATGAAGTTCGTGCACTCGAGGGGATCCCTCACCCTGGCCTGTGCCCTGCCACAGTCCAGGAGCCCTTGGGGGACTGTCAATTGGATATCCTTAGCACTACCACAGAGGTGCGAGAGGCTCCCACCACTGCTGCTGCACTGGCCAGCTGCGAACCCGGCTTCTGGCTGAGTAGTACTCCCCTCATGGGAGCACACTGACTACCAGGGGGCAGCTCCTGTGTTGAGTGTCTGCCCCATTGTGGTCAGTGAGCATCATAGCAACTGGTCATTCCACCATCGGGCCGAAATCGGCTCTTCAGCATCCCCTGCGGGGTCCCGGATTGTGAGAGGGCACAGGCCAGGCTGAGGGACTCCACTGGTGCATGATTGGGGCTGGGGAGGGATGTGGGAGGTTGGCCAGCCATGGAGGGACTGCAGGAGGGTTCAAGGGCGTGTCCAGCTCGTCTCGCTCAGTCCTGATTGGCCGGACCCCAGCAGCAAGCTAACCTACCGATCAGAGTGTCTGCCCTCTGGTGGTCAGTGCACATCATAGCAACTAGTCAACTGGTCTACTGTCTGCCCCCTGGTGGTCAGTGAACGTCACAGCGAACAGTTGAGTGGCCTTAGCATATCATTAGTATACTAGGGGCCCGGTGCACAAAAATTTGTGCACTCGGGGTGGAGGGAGTTCCTCAGTCCGGCCTGTGCCCTCTCACAGTCTGGGACCCCTCAGTGGATATCCTATGATGGCCCCAGTCTGCCAGGCGTCTTTTGTGTGTGTGTGTGTGTGTGGGTGTGTGTGGCCACTGGGGACCTGCCCCCAGCTGCATCTGAGGCTCGGAGCAGTCCTCCTGTGTGTGTCTACCTGCTGGGGACCTGCCACCAGGCACACCGTGGAGGCTTGGAGCAGGCACCCCCTCTATGATGATCTCTCAGACTCTTGCCCTCCCCTGCATGTTGTTCTCTTTTTTGAGCTGTGACCAGGGCTGGGTGCGGCCTGCCTCCCAAGCTTGCCTACTGCCCATCTTCCTCCAGCCACCAGAAAGCAGGGAAAACCCCGCCTCATGGTCAGGCCAGCCTT
>PVJC01021398.1:0-28218 GCA_004026665.1 Murina feae
TCCTCTAGTCCTGGGAAACTCCTACTCTGCTTTCTGTCTCAATAGATTTACCTATTCTATACAGTTTATATAAATGGAGTCATACAATATATGGCCTTTTGTATATGGCTTCTTTCACTTAGCATAAAGTTTTCAGGGTTCATCAAAGTTGCAACATTGTTTAGTACTTCATTCCTTTTGTGGCTAAGTAATATTCTAGTGTATGGATATACCACATTTTGTTTTATCTATTCAAAATTGATGGACATATGGGTTATTCCCACTTTTTTGACTTTATGAATAATGCTGCTATGAATATTTGTATAAAGTTTTTGTACATGTTTTCAATTCTCTTGGGAAAGAATATGTAGGAGTGAAATTACTGAGTCATATGGTAACTCTATATTTAAATGTTTGAAGTTGAACGAATTCACAGTGCCACCAGGTGTGAATAAGGATATTAATTTTACCACACACATTGTACAGTAGTTAGGAGCATAGACACTGGAGCTGTGGTACCTGGAATGGAATTCTCATCTGTGCCATTTCCAAGCTATGTAAGCTTAGACCAATTACTTAAGCTCTGTGCCTCAGTATCTGCATCTCTAAAATAGAGGCAATAATTATAAAGGCAGTGTTTATTAAAATACATTTCATTTTCAAAATTGAGCTATTAGGCGTTACAGTGTGTATACATTTTTTTGGCACACCCTGTATATTGTTCTTAGTTTTAATATGGAACAACATATTAAAATATATACAGGGTGGGGCAAAAGTAGGTTTAAAGTTATTTATATGGAAATAATACAATAATTAATAAGTAATAATATAAGAATAAACTGTTTCACATACAATTGTAAACCTCCTTTTGCCCGACCCTGTATACCATCCTTGATTCCCTTTTCTTCCTTCTAATATCCATCAATAAGTTCTGTA
This sequence comes from Murina feae, assembly GCA_004026665.1. Lineage (NCBI taxonomy): Eukaryota > Metazoa > Chordata > Mammalia > Chiroptera > Vespertilionidae > Murina > Murina feae. The sequence continues at coordinate 916 of PVJC01021398.1, forward strand.
AGTTCTATTTCCAAAATGTGGTTTATAGCAACAGCTCCTAAAAGGTCTCCAAGCTTCCTTGCTGGCCCCTCTACACTCTAGTCTTTAGACCACAGTTAGAGTGACATTTTCAGAACATTCATCAAGTAACTCCCTGCTTTACCTCATCTGGTGACTTTCCATTGCAATTGGAATCAACCTCTTCCCTTGGTTTATAAGGACCTTCAGGATATGATCTGATCCACCACTGCTCCCTTCACTCTACATTCCAGACACAATGACCTTCTTTCCAACTTTGTTCCATCCTTATGATTCCTGTGCCAGGAATGCTCTTCCTGCATGCAGATCTTTGCATGTTTGACTTCATAACTCATATCTAAAATAACTCCTCTTAGAGATGCCTTCCTTGGCTACCATAACTAAAGGAGCCTCACATCCAGGCATTCTGCAATACTGGGTCACCAATTTTTTTTCTTTTTTAAAATAGGACTATTTAATATCTAAAATTTAAGTTTATTAGTTTATGTTTGGAATCTTTTTCTCTTGAAACTAAGAAAGAATATCCTAAGAAATGATATTTTTTATTATCTTTTCAGAAAAAATAGGGCAACAGAAAAAACTACTCATTCTTTTATGATGGGTCTATAATTATGAAAGGCAAATTGATTAGGTTGACAATCCTGTTAACCCAGGTGTGACTAAAATTGATTTTGAATAACCACTTACTCATAGCAGAAAACAAAACCCAGTTGTTCCCTTCAAAGCAGGGTTTTTGAACACTTTTAGACATAGAACTCATATTGTTCTTGGTTTAAAACAATTTCTGGAGGCAATTCCACAAGAGCCATTGGACTTACTCATGTCCTCAAACCAAGTGAAGTGACTCACAAGGGGACTGTCATTTCTACAACATTCAATTAGGTTATTTAGTTCTAAGATATTAAATGAATAAAACATTTCCCTTTATTCTCTGAAAGGATATCTCTATTTTTCATGACCTTCAATTCATTTATTGAGATTCCTTAAAATTAAATTATTTACTATACAGTGTTCCCAAGTTCCCACAGCATTTACCCAAAGCATCCTAGATAATAAAAGCCCAGTGGCCGAATGGCGGAACAACCAAAACGACCACTCGACTAGTCATTATGCCGCATACTGACCATCAGGGGGCAGATGCTCAATGTAGGAGCTGCCCCCTGGTGGTCTGGTGGTCTCTGCTGACTGGGATGTGTGGCACTCCCACAGTGGGCTGATCCCCGCAGACCATGCCCCCCACCAGTGCACGAATCCCATGCACCAGGCCTCTAGTAATCATATATTTATATCTGGGTTTGTAAATTCCTTAAGGACATTGTTGGAGGGGACATTGTTGGAGGCCTCATCTTTGTATTAAAGTATGCACAGCATGGGAGTTGCTTTTTAGAGGCAGGAACTCTTTCCCTGGCTGGCTCTGTACCAGCTCAGCAAGGAAGGTAGGAGACAAATATGTGAGCATTTGTCTTACGCACAAATACGTAAGTGAGCATGGGTGTTAAGTGATGACAGCTGCTGCCCCCTGGCCATCCACACATGTTAATTACTCCTGTATTTTAAACAGTTGTATAACCAGGGCAAAGTGTTCTGCTCAATGAAGTCTGTTTAGCACCAATCTATGTGGTATAAATAGATGGCAAAGATGGAGGCAACAAAAGGTGGGTAGAGGTAGAGTGAAGGGTGCTATTGATATTAATCAACCAAATTAGATGGAGGAAAGGAAGTTATAACTGTACTTTCAAAGAACATTTGATTTAATTTTCCTCCCTTAAACATTATACCATCAGTATTTAAAATTTCAGTGTGCACATGAATCACCTCAGGTTGATGTTGAAATGTAGACTGCTAGGATCATTCCTCAGAGAAATGGATTCAATAGGTCTGTGTTAAAGCCCTGAAATCTGTATTTAAACACCCAGCTCAAGTCAATTGTGATGCAAGTGACCCTCAGAAACAGTACATTGGCAGTGATGAGATTTTACCCTTAAAAATGAACAAAAAGGGTCATACTGGGAAATAGTGATACTGGAGAAAATCAGGATGTCTGCTCTTCTCCTATCTTAGCACTTCTCCTTCCACTTCACCCAAATCATAAAATGTACACAGGGTTTGGGGACTGATGCCCCCCAACACCTCAGCTGTTTAGATTGTGATATATTTTTAAGTGCTAAAATATTTTTTCTAAATATATCCTGTTTTTCTAACTCCAGAGTACGTATATCAAAACTTCATTAAGAAGCCTGATAAACCGTATGGAATATGAATGGCTGAGGGATGGAAACAGGTGGGTGAGATGAACAAGATCACAAGTCTTCAGATTACTATTATTCACTGAGCCCCAAGATGAGCAACACCTTCCATTCCTATCAACAACTTCAGAGAAAAATCAATTCCATTTGTCTCCTGTTTTTCCTATTGATCATATGTACACCTTAACACTGCTTGAGTAAAACAAAAAGCCTGACCAGCATGGGTCAGTGGTTGAGGATTGACCTATGAATCAGGAGGTCATGGATTCTATTCCTCGTCAGAGCACATACCTGGGTTGTGGGCTCAATCCCTATTAGAGGGCGTGCAGGAGGCAGCTAATCAGTGACTGTCTCACATCATTGATGTTTCTATTTCTCTCTTCTTCTCCCTTTCTCTCTGAAATCTAAAAAATTTAAAAGGAAATAAAAGAATGCGCTCTTAAAAAACAAACTAAACATCCCCTACACCACACATACACACACACACACACACACAGTTGTATGTTTTTTAAAAAAATTTATTGAGAGAGAAACATCAATTTGTTGTCCCTCTTATGTATGCATTCATTGGTTGATTCTTGTATGTGCCCTAACGAGAGCTCAAACCTGACACCTTGGAGGACCTATCAGGACTACACTCTAACTAACTGAGATACCAGGCTAGGGCTCCCCACCCAGTTTTAAAAATCATTCGTAGGTCATAGAGACTATCTAAGAGGAGATTACTTAATCCTACTACTCAGTAAATTATTTGCCCAAGACTTCTCCGCTAGTTAGTGGTAGGTGACTCTAGAGTTGTTTTTTTCTGACTTGATAGGCATGACCACACTAACAGGTCATGAAATACATATTTTGGGGTCATGATGGTCATTTAAAGAAAAATGAAACATTAAATAGAAAATATCAGAGGAACTAAATTTGGAAAAATACTGCTGTATTCCACTATGTGGCCTCAACAAGAGATTTACAAGAGGGAGCATTTTGAACTTAATCTCCAAGTCTATTGCTATTTTATTAAGACTAAAGAGAATTTTACATTCCCCATTAGATTTTTTTAAATCCTCACTGAGGATATGTTTATTGATTCTTTTTTAGAGAAAGAGAAAGAGGTGTGTGTGGGGGATGGGGGAGAGGAAGAGAGAGAGGTGGGGAGGGAGAGAGGGAGGGAGGGAGGAAGAGAGAGAGAGAGAGGGAGAGAGAGAGAGAGAGAGAGAGAGAGAGAGAGAGAGAGAAAGATTAATTAGTTGCAGGTATGTGCCCTGTCTGGGGATCGAACCCACAACCTTTTGGTGTGCAGGACCATGCTCCAACCAACTGGCCAGGGCTCCCCATCAGATTTTTAAGGAAATATAATTCTCACTAGTTTTCCAAGTTAAAAATAAATATGTGCTATTCTGAGAATGTGGAAATTTTTACTTGGGAAGGAAATGCCATAACCAAGCCTATAGACATCCCAGTATTCATTCATTGTACGGTATTTTGAATTGAATTTGAAATGAATAGGAAAAGCAAACCATGAAGAGTTCAATATATCAGTTTAAAAATTACAAAGTTTATAAAGAAAGATGTGAGGAGGGAAAAAGAAAGAGTGGCAAGCACCTAAAAGTCTAAGGTGGTGAATGCTTGAGTAAATTATGCCACCACCCTCTGTGTGAGTCACATGGTTTCAGCTTTGGATCATCTGATCAGTTACCAGAAGGATCTTCTTAGCCTCACCTAGAACATGCTCCCCTAACCTGAATAGCAAGACAGCAGTGATCCCAGAGCATTCTTACAAATTGTAAGTCATGATGGGAAATTCTTTTAATGTGAGGAGATTAAAGTTTCTATGTCGAGGAACTCTGAGGAAGTATCACAGTACAAAATTTAAAAATATATTTCCTATTATACACACACCCACTTTCTAGATTAAAAATCAAAGTCATATTGGCCTGTCCTTTCACTTTCTATATGTTGCAGAATTATGTCAAGTTGTTCTGTTTTCTTGTAAAAGCTTTTTTGTCAAGGGGGCAACCTGATTGCAGAATTTGGTTTGTAAACAAGCAATTTGCAGAGCTTGGGGGGAACCCACGTTGGGGGCCTTGGTGGCAGCAGAGGCAGCCAGCCTGGGCGCTTCCTTTGGTGTTCAGTGGGGAACAGCAGCAGTTGAAATTTCCTCATCAGGCAGGTTCAGATTCATGGATTAATAAAGTGCCTGGTTTCTGAAGCCGAAACCAACTGAACCTTTGTGATGATTTCAGGCGTCGGTTTGTTTTATACCTTTTTTTTTTTTAATATTGTATTTGAAACATGAAGCTTTTCTTTTTAAAAGCTGATTTATGGGAAACCTCAGTGATAAGTTTCACTTTTAGTTTCACGCGTATATATTTCCAAGGAAGAAGGATCCGCAGTTTACTTTTCGCTGAAGAGAAAGCCCTGGCTGACTCTAGTCTGAGCGGAACTCTCTGCAGCAGGGGGCGGGGACTCCACCCTTCCTCTCCGAGAGCCTTTTAACGTGCCGCCCTCCGCAAGTTCTGCACGCAGTCCCTGGCGCAGCGCCCGCCGCAGGTAGGGAGCATGCTATCCCCGCGGGTGGCCCACTGGCTAGAATCTCTGGCCATCTCGCTTGGCATTTTAAAAAAGTATGGTTTATCTGGTGTCCTTTAAGCTGAAGAGAGAAGGGAAAAGGAAAGTTGGATGGTTGGGCGTGGGGGTGGGGTGGGCAATAGAGCCAATTACTTGTAAAGGTTAATAAGAACAGGGAACAGATTTGGCCTGTCCCTAGGCAGGATCCAGTTATGCTTAATGTCAATCTTGTAAGTGTATGTTTCTGTGAGTTCATAAATATGGTCCTGAGGTTGGTAGAGGGTCTGTTGGAAAATTTCTGGGCTGGAAATCCATCCTCAGCCACTCAACTAGCAGCATGCTGTGGATAAGTCAGCACACCTGCGACATCTCCCTAAGGTCCTCTGCTGAGGAAAGACCCAGGATTCTGGAACCTGAGTTTTTTGCCCTATTTGCTCTGGGAACTTAAAAGAAGTCCTGAAGGAGGAAGAAAGGGGGGAAAGGGGGTGATTAAAACATTTCTTAGACACATCGACCATGGCTTATGTCAAGAATAGTTTGGGTTTGTTTTATAACACAGGGAGTACTTCAGTACCATTGTTCCATCTTGTTTTTGCACCTAAAATAAATATATAGACAAACTGTGGATGATTTTCTATGGATTAAATAGCCTTGTAAATGGGATTTCTTTTTAAATGGCTATATTCCATGGTGCTGGATAACCAAACAGAAATAATCCCCATGTTGGGCAAAAGATTATTTATATTTACAGTGATTTACTGTTTTAGCCATTCACTGGACATTTTTGCTCTCTGGGACATAGCTGATTATTTCCTTCAGGTAAACTGATAGAAGCATAACTACTTAGCCAGAGTCTGAATATTTTAAAGGCCTTTTGATTAAATGATGATGGAAGGAGACTTAACTTGGGGTGGTGAACACACAATATAATATACAGATAGTGCATTGTAGAATTATATACTTGAAACTATATAACTTTATTAAACAATGTCACCCCAATAAATTCAATAGTAAATAAATGAAATGAAAATTGCCTTCTAGAAAGGTTGTGCCAGTTCACATTGACAGTTGCTAGCAGATTTTAAAGAACTATGATACTTTGAAGAAGAAAAAAATAGTTTTTTTTCAGTGGAAGAAGGTAGTAGAGGTTATAGGACAACAATTAGTGTATAGTTATAAAGAAAGCCATTGATATACTGTGGGGAATTGAAGGAAGATCTGGGAAATGTACAAGTGTGCCTCAGGGTCACTGAAGGGAAGGCCACTGATCAACTCTCTTGATCTATTAATGAGTTGAGTTTTCAGTTCATTTGGCGATACATTATCAAATTCTAAGAACTTTTAAAAATCATATACATTGGGTAAAAATCAAAGGAAACCCTAAATAAACATATCATTCTATACTCATATTTTTGAGAAATAAAGCTTGAATTCTTTCCTTATCTCTCCCTCCTATCCATTCTGCCATGGGAGGTAGAGAAGTAGTATCAGTTCCATGGTATTATACTGGGTTCTCCCAGGGACAGACCTGCTTCCCCATCCTGAATGAACTATTACTTACCCTCTATTTCACATTTCCTTGGTATTTGAACACATCAGTTCTTGTCTGAGACTTCAGACACTCATTGGCAAAATTTAGTTGTAATCCATGAGTAGATATAATGTCCCTCTGATTTATTCAACAGTTCTTTGCTTGAAGTCTTAAGTTTTCTTCTGCCCAATAAGTAAATTTTTGTTTATAATAGTGCATTTGTATTTCATAATTATAGTATATCAACTCTGGCCCAAGGAAGGACAGACTGATAACTATCATACAGCAGCCTCATTTTAACAGCCTTTATGTTCTTAAGGCCTGAATGCCATCTCTTTCCCATCTACAATGCAGATGGTAAGGAGATAAATAAGAATTATGCACCTCACACTAGCAAGAGAACAATGACTCATTTTATTTTACCATTTTTGTATATGTATATGAACATGAAGGATCATATAGGTTGTTAGGTAAAAACTGACCTATCCTTTTACTCCTGGAGATAATCACTGTCAGCATCTTGATATTGCTTACTCTGGATATCTATGTTTAAACACACACACAGATTTTTAGTGAGTTTCTACCACATATACTGTTCTGCCACTTACTTTTTACATTTCTGCACAATTAATACATATACATGTACTTAATTCTGTCTTTAATGCTATTACATTGTAGGACTAAACCAAAATTTATTTTACCACTTAGATTATCTAGAGTATTCTCAGTTTTGGGCCAATATTAGCAATGCTATTCCCTTTACATATATTCTTATATGTATGTGTTTTTGTTTTTGTAGAATATATTTCTAGAAGAGGAAGGGAAAGCTAATATGGCATATACATTTAAATGTTCAATGTTTAAAATTGCCTTCCATAAAAAGGTTACATAACTTCATATTCCTTCCTACCATTAGAGGGTGAGAGGCTAATATCCTCAAAAAACACTAAATATTAGGAATCTTTGTAATTTTGATCAAGCTAATAAGTGAAAAATGGTATGTTATGTTTTGATTTTATGCTTTTTAAAATTGGTGAGATTGAGCATTCTTTTGTTTAAATATCATTTGAATTTCTTATCCTCTGAACTGTATGTTAAAACCTTTTGTTCATTTTCCTGTTGATTTTTATTTCTTACCGATTTTTAGGAGCTATCTATATAATAGGGGCATTAATTTTCTGCCTTATATATGTGTCACATTGATTAGTGCATCATTTGTGAGTTTTTATATGTATGCAGAGGTCAAAGACACCCTAAGAGGAAAACTGACTTTCTTCTCAAAGTGTATAAATGTATGTATAACACCATAGAGAAACTATTTTATTAAATAAACAGCTTGGGTGAAATCCAGTACAATCTCCTTGAATATAAGTTCCAAGAGGGGAGTAAGTTTCCTTTTCTGTTCACTGATATATCCCCAGTCCCTAAAATAGTGCCTGGCACAGAGGAGCTGCTCAGTCAATGTTTGCTGAGAAAGAATTGGGAGAATTTCAAGCAGGAAGACAAAATGAAGAATAGGCTCTAGGCCAGCGGTTCTCAACCTGTGGATTGCGACCCCTTTGGTGGTCGAATGACCCTTTCACAGAGGTTGCCTAACACCATCCTGCATATCAGATGCTTACATTACGATTCAAAACAGTAGCAACATTACAGTTATGAAGTAGCAACAAAAATAATTTTATGGTTGGGTCACAACATGAAGAACTGTATTTAAAGGACCAGAAGGTTGAGAACCACTGCTCTATGCAAATACTTCTCAAAGAGTGGCTGTAAGACATTTACATCTTAGTATGAATCAGTCAAATCCAACTGTTTCTACTTTGCACTTCCCCTGCTACTAGTGAAATCAATTTATTGCATGGGTAGGATTTATTATCTAGAATAAATGAAAGGTGGAAGAGGAGATTTATGAAGGATGGCACCTGGGGGAGAGCTGGCATGGTTGGAGTAGTGGTGTGGAAGGCTTGACTAGTTAATTAAAGGGTGTGATGAAAGTATTCAGCTACTGGAGGGAGTAGGGGAAGAAAGAAGCATTGAGAGGTGGAATAATATGGAAATGAGATTCTCCTGGCTTTGACATTTGCACAGGGCAGGTTTAGATTTCTAGATATGTTATATTGCAAAAAACACGCACATGAAATAAAGGAGAGTATTTCGGTGCAATATTGTCTTCTTTTAGGTGTACATTTATATGTGTGTTTTTTTGTGAAGCTTGAAATTAAATTTTAAAACTCAAATCACAGTAGCTTTTCTTAAAATTTGGCTTTAAATGGCTCGGGGATATTAAGTGATGGTATTGAATTTCTAAATTCCCTGCTGCATTTCTATACTTACAAGTCAGTCATTGCTGGTTATCTGAAGACTATTTCAATTAGAACTGCCAAGTCTCATAATGTCTGGGTATTGAATTATTGAGTAAAGCAGTCTCCCTCTTGTGTTTTCTATAATTAGGTAATTTCAGAAAAATGAGGATACTTAGTAGTTTTACACTCATGGCCTACTGTCATTTGTTGAAAGGTAAGACACTAAATAAGGATTTGTCATATAGTTTGAATATTTTAACCATAAGTTAAAGACTAAAACCAACTTAAATGCACATAATTTTTAATAGAGATGACATTCTATTTTTCCTTCTTTATTTCATAAACATATTTCATAATCTCATATCACTGGACAAAGATTTAGGCAACACAGACAAATAAAAAAACAAAATTAACTCATTATCCATTATGCGTTGTTCATTTCTCAGGTATATTTACTGAAAATATCTGAGGGAATAGTCTATGGTGTTTGTTTTAAACAATGAAAGGATCATTTTATCCGCCTTGCTTGGTGACATGCAGTTCCCTGAAGAGTGTATTCTAAGGAAGAATTTTGGAAAGTGTCAGGGTAACAACAGTACTGGCATTATTCTAAGACCCTCCCCAAATCTTCAGACTCATACCTCAGGCCAGGCAACTGATCAGGAGTTAGGACTACGGTCATGTGCTGCTTAAAGATGATTTGATCAATGATGAACTGTATGTACTACCGTGGTCCCTTAGGGTTGTAATGGAGCTGAAAAATTCCTATCACCTAGTAACATTGTAGCCATCATATCACAGCACAATGCATTACTCACTTGTGTGTGGTGAGATTGGTATAAACAAACCTCTACTGGTAGTCGTATAAAAGTAGAGCACATACAATTATGTAGAGTACATAATACTTGATACTTATAATAAACTAGAGGCCCGTTGCACAAAAATTTGTGCACTTGGGGGGGTCCCTCAGCCTGGCCTGTACCTTCTTGAAGTCTGGAACCCCTTGGGGGATATCCACCTGCTGGCTTAGGCTCACTCCAAAGGGGATCAGGCCTAAACTGGCAGTTACACATCCCTCTGACAGCCCAGGAGCCTTTGGGGGATGTCCACTTGCCAGCAGGGAGAGGCCTAAGCTGCAGTCAGACATCCTTAGCACTGCTGAGGAGGCAGGAGAGGCTCCCACCACCACCACTGTACTGGCAGCCATCAACCTGGCTTGTGGCTGAGCAGAGCTCCCCCTGTCTGTGTCAGTGTGTGTCATAGTGACCCATCATTCCCAGTCATTCTGTTGTTAGGGTCAATTTACATATTACCCTTTTATTATATAGGATGACTATTACTGATTTATGTATTTACTCTGCTATACTTTTTATTGTTATTTTAGAATACTCTTTCTACTTATAAAAAAAAGGTTTGTTTTTAAACATTATGCCATGTTAGGCCAACAGCAGCCTCATAATCCTGTGTTTACGTCTTTTGATTGCATTATTTTCACTTGTGTTTGATTTAATCTCATGTTATTTTGTATAGTAAAATGTCATACAGACTTGTAGCATAGGAGCAATAGGCTATGTCATATAGCCTAGATATGTAGTAGGCTATACCATCTAGGTATGGGTCAGTGCACTCTGTGGTATTTGCACAACAGCAGGATCACCTAACAATGCATTTCTCAGAACGTATCCCCGTTGTTAAGCAATGCATAACTATATTGGAACCTGCTATTCAGACAACGCAGAAGGCAAATATGTATCCAGTAAAAGGACATTCTGAGGATATCCACATGAGACAAAGTCTTCAGTTTTAAGTACCCCAACACCATATAGTATTTCCATAGTAATGTATGTTTATGAATTTTGGGACAACTTGTTTAGCTAATTTTATTATTTTTATCTCAAAGATGAAACATAGCATCCCAAAATGCATTTCAAACCCACCAGATAAAATACTTATCTTAAGTCCTTAAACATAATTATCACATAAATGACCAAGTAAAATGTTTGCAAACTATGTGCTTATTATGTGAAATTTTTAAGGAATTTTCCATGTTCTGAAGATTGGTTATTTTTCTTTTCAGCATTTACTATCACAGTTACCAAGGATCTATATGTGGTAGAGTATGGCAGCAATGTGACAATGGAATGCACATTCCCAGTAACAACACAGTTAAACCTGCATGCATTAGTTGTCTACTGGGAAATGGGAGAAAAGAAAGTTATTCAATTTGTAAATGGGGAGGAAGACCTGAAAGTTCAACACAGTAGCTACAGCCAAAGGGCCCATCTGTTGAAAGACCAGCTTCATTTGGGAAAGGCTGCACTTCAGATCACCGATGTGAAACTGCAGGATGCCGGGGTTTACTATTGTTTGATCAGCTATGGTGGCGCCGACTACAAGCGGATTACTTTGAAAGTCAATGGTAAGAATTATTATAGGTAAAGAGGCCCAACCTTTATTAAAATCACATCAGCAATGAGAACTTTTCATTCTTGAAAGTCCACTATTACTCTCCACAGGAGCAATCTGTTCATTCATTCATTCACACACCCATCCAATGAGCATTTCTTTTTCATTTTAATTTTCACCCAAGGACATGTAGATTTTAGAGAGAGGGGAATGGAAAGAGATAGAGATAGAAACATCAGTATATGAGAGAAATATCAATTGATTGCCTCCCATACACACCCCCACGAGGAATCAACCCACCATTTTCAGTGTGTCCTGACTGGTAATGGAACCGACAACCCTTTGATGTACTGGATGACACTTCAATCAGCTGAGCCACACTGGCCAGGCCCCAATGAGCATTTCTTGAGCCCCTCATACTTGACAATCCCTAGAGATCCAGAGCCAAACATGACAAAGCCATGTTCCATAGAATGATCAGTTTTCCTAAAATAAATTCTCAGTCTTTACTTTGTTATTATTATAAAAGTAATACATACTATGGAAGGAAATAAAATGAATTACAGAAGTGTCCTGCCATCCTTCACCACTATCTTCCATGACATGTAGAGATAACCAGGTAACCACTATTTGTGTGTTTTCTCCAGAATTTTTTGAAAAATTTAACTACTGTTTTTATTTTATTAGGTCTGCCAGCATTTTCCTTCCTCTGAACCTCTCATACTCAATTAAAACAAATCTCGCTATAAGGTTCACATTTTAAAAGAATTGAAATCAATTTATGAAGGCAAAATATATCAAGAATAGAGAAAACTGTTCTTCCTTAGCTATGGTATAAACTACACTCACTGGGCATTCATCTTGAAAAATCTGTACCAGCATTATCTTGGACTATTAAAGATGAACTGTGAGTTATAAATCCCTGAGTTCTGAACCACAAATATGTCATCAGGTCACCTGGGTTCAAAGTTTGGGTAAAGGAAAACACCTTAGCTGACCACCTCTGCTTTCACAGTTAAGATTCCTAGAATTGAGAGCTGAAAGGATCCCAGGCAAGAGCAGCTAACCCAAACTCCCAAGGAACAGAAATTCCCCCAAAGGATCTTCTGCTCACATACTTCCCACAATTGTTGAAATTACTTTCTGGTTTTGAGCTGAAATCTGCCCTATTTACTTACAGTTTTGAAATTATTCGCCTACTTTTTTTTTCCACATTTTAATGTGACCAGAATTAAATCATCATCTCTTGGTAATTCCATTCCTAGGATAACTACGATTAATCTGAAGATCAATAAGTAGAAAAAGTTTGAATTTATCATAAAGGGATAACTGGTCATTATAATCTCAAAATCAAAATTATGTAAGAATTAGGAGAAATGCACCTGTTTTATGGTATATTACTACATCTCTGATTCTGGCTCAATTAATACTACTATTGTCAAGAAAATGCCACTTGTGTTGTGAAGTAGGTTAAATGTTCATTGTATTTTACCATATGCTTCTCCAGAACAGTGATATTCATGAAAATAGAATAGTGGGATTTTTAACTTTTCTTCAGTCCATCAGCAAATATCAGGCACTTTACTGTGTTTCTATGCATGAAAGAAATTATTAAGACATCATCCTAGAAACAGCCAGGCATCTGGAATAGGAAGAAGAGCATAAGGCTGGCAGTCAGGTAGAGGTATAGAGTGTAAGTCTCTTGTTAGCCTGCAGGTCCTATGCAGAGTGAGACAGCTGTCCCTGCAGTGAGGTAGGGTGTTCTTCCAGGTCACCTGAGCTTTGTACTGTCTACTGCGGAGCTACAATTTCCTCTCCTATGGTTTGACACAATAGGAAATCTATGGGTCTGATAGTTTTTCTGAGGCAGGGCCCCTGGTGGAGCACTGTAGATGACCAATATCTGATTTGCTTGACTATTCTATTTTGTGCTGTAAATTACTAAATTGCCATCCTACTCCCCATCCATCTTGTTGTCATATGGTAGTTTTAGGGGTTAAATTGAGCTGCATTGAGAGCAAGCCAGCCACCAAATTTCATCTGAGGCTGAATCACCAATAGAAGTTTGATGTCCAGGTTACTTGAGCTACAAAATTCAAGGAAGTAGAGCTCCTGAGTCATCTCCATATGCAAATGATTTCACAGTAACTATCAGGCTTCTCTTCCCATCACTGCAAACATGTGGTAACACAGCTTCCCCACAGGGAGTTTACTTACCATGGCCTTTTAAACGTGAAACATTTCAAAACTGAATTGTGAAACTGAAGTTTTGGATTAACTCAATTGTTATTATCACTTTAGGTATGCGTGTTAGGGCATCCTTCATGTTTTTTGTTTGTTTGTTTGTTTAAATACCAGATTTTCAGGCATCTGACTTTCCATTTAAAATGTTGTTTTCCTTTAACCATTGAACCTAATAGCAGGGAAAATGAAGTGCCCTTTTATACATTCAAGACCTTATTAGGATTGGGCAACTGAAAGAACAAATATTGCATAGTTAACCTGATAAAGCTAATTTGTTCCTGTGGACCCAGGATTAACTGCTGTCATTCCCCACCATTTCTCCCCCAAATTTACCAACCAATCCTTTTAAAGTTTTCTCTATAGCATTTATTCCCCATCTAATCTATCATGTAGCATATCATATAAGTGAATCTATTTTATTTATTGTCTGTCTCCTCCTTTTAGAATAGATGCTCCACAAAGGCAGAGATTTTGATGTTTTGTTCATTGCTACATCCCTAGACTTGGCATATAAGGATAGTAGTGTGCCAAGTTTGTTGAATGAATGAATGAAATATTTCCTCAAGTAGGAGAAGCCTAAACATCTTGAAACATGAACAGGTTTGGATGTATGAGAATTTGTTTCCAAGACTGTACTTTCTAATGAGTGCACTAAGTGATAGTAGTAAGAGGAGGTGGAGTTCTACTAGTAATAGTAGCAGTAATTAATACTAATGTAGTTCTTATTAGGTGCCAGGCCCTGATCCAAGCACTTGGCCTAAATTAACTCATTTAGTCCTCAAATAACTCTATGGAGTAAGGGCTTCATCATGCCTAAGATGCATATTTTTTATATTTTTATATCCATGAGTCTGTCAATAATGACATCTTTTGTTTTCTTGTTTGTTTGTTAATCCATACTTGGGGATATTTTTCCATTGGGTTTAAATAAAGTGGAAGGGAGGGAGGGAGGGAGGGAGGGAAGGAGGGAGGGAGGGAGGGAGAGGGAGAAACATTGATGTGAGAGAGACACATCGATTGGTTGCCTCTTGCACGTGCCATATCAGCCAAACCTGGTATCGAACTTGCAACCCAGGTACATGTCCTTGACCGGGAATCAAACCTGCTACTTTTTAGTGTGTGTGTCTGTGTGGGGAGGCAATGCTTATCCACTGAGCACAACAGCCAGAGCAGTAATGGCATCTTAGATTCAATGATATGTGATATTTTTCTTATTTTATGGATGAGGAAACTGAGTTACAAAGAAATTAAGTAATTTTCCCAAGTTCACTCAGCTATTAAGTGGTAAAGCCAGGTTCTAAATTCAAGCAATCTGCCTCTGATATGTGTGCCTTACCAATCAGGTTTTACTACCTGTGCTTATATCTCCAGACTGTGTATCGAATTGTGTGTTGATTTCAAAACTACCATAAGCTTTCTTTGGTCTTGATGTGACCATTGCATTAGTCCATGCATGCTCTAGATCTAGTAAACCAGGATCTGCCTATGTTTTTTATTATCTACCCCATCAGTAAAGCATGTTAAATGAACACACATATGTGCATGTGTGCGTGTAATTATAAGGGATATAGTATGCTATTACATATGTTATATCATAAGAAACTGACATTTTTAAACATCACCAATTTCATATGGTTCAAATTAATACATTATTCTATAATGTACAAAATAGAAATTTAAATGAATGCAATAAAATTTAATAAGTAATATTTTCAGTTTCTTGCTAATTATGATGCTTCACTATCATTTGCTAATATTTTAAGGCATACTGTATCTTAGATGAAATTCATCATTAGCAAAGGTAGATAGTCTTGATAGCCTTGAAGTTTTATTTTAACCAATACCTTGTCAGGTTCAATTACTGTACTGAATTGAATTGTCAGGTACTTACTGTTTTAACTTTATAAAGTGATGGTAAAAAGTGTCACCCCTGACATTCCCTTTTTGTTTGTGTTTGAATTATTAGTCAATACTCAGTGTTTTGTTTTGTTTTTTGTGTTTTAGATTAGTTGTTTATTTTTATAAGCAGAGTAGTTTAGTTAAAATTAGATAACAGAATCTGGACATCTATAATAAACCCAAACAAGTCACTGTCCTTTCTTTGGTATTATAAAACTCCTTTCTTCCCACAAGACCTTCATGTGACACACAAAGTGAGGACCAGTGTCAAGCAGTAAAGCTTATTAAGCTTAGATTATTTCTTAAATTGTTATGACAAAAATGCATCTAAGTAGAAGTTTTAATATTTTCTTTCTATATCCCAATACATCTTCCCCACTTTAGAGACTAAAGTAGTGGATATTTAATCCATGAGTATAATACATGCACTTACTTATTGTGCCACATTTATACATATGCCTAGGCATGAAATAACATTCTCCCCATTCTTGGACCATTAAAAGTAATCATGGAAGAGTAAACAAGCAAACATTTTACCTTTAATGCTTTACTATTAACTGTGATTTTAGACTTGAAATTTTAATTGCCCAGAAATCAAGCTATGTCTATATGAGCTAGACCCTGTTATGGTAATATTATTTCATGAAGTATAATCAGTGGATTTATTTTTTCAATAATTCTTAAACATAACAGATTTGATGTTGAGGACTCAAGTACTTATGAAAACCATATTTAATGTGCTTTCAAGTTGTGATTATGTTGATTTCCAATGTTTTCATTTGTGGTTTTATTGATTTAAAAGAACAAAAATATTACATCATTATTCCAATTTTATTTGTTCCTGGCTGTATTAAATCTCCGCAAATATATCACAAAGCCATTGTTATGACTTCACTAAAGGAATAGAGAGCTAAGGCTCTAGGTCAGCGGTTCTCAACCTGTGGGTCGTGACCCCTTTGGGAGTTGAATGACCCTTTTACAGTGGTCGGCTAAGACCATGCTGCATATCAGATATTTACATTGTGATTCATAACAGTAGCAATATTACAGTTATGAAGTAGCAATGAAAATAATTTTATGGTTGGGTCACAACATGAGGAATTGTATTTAAAGGGCCAGAAGATTGAGAACCGCTGCTCTTGGTGGACCAGTAGTGGTTACACTAAAGTATTATAAGAGTAAGATAAAGATTATACCCGCAGAACAGTAACACGTTAACATGCTTGTAATAAATAAACATGAATAAAGATCTTAGGTGATATAAGTGCACTAAATAATATTACACTGGGTATCTTAATTCTCTAAAATTTAATCAAACTTTCTTCCTTATGTATAGTTATTTAAATGATTTCTTAAAATAGCCAGCATTAAAAAAAATTTTTTGAAATAAGTACTCTTGCCCTAACCGATTTGGCTCGTTGGATAGAGCGTCGGCCTGCGGACTGAAAGGTCGCGGGTTTGATTCCGGTCAAGGGCATGTACCTTGGTTTCGGGCACATCCCCAGTGGGAGGTGTGCAGGAGGCAGCTGATCAATGTATCTCTCTCATTGATGTTTCTAACTCTCTATACCTCTCCCTTCCTCTCTGTAAAAAAATAAATAAATAAAAAATAAGTACTCTAATGTGGTATTCTGGATGAGATTGTAGAACAGAAAAAGGATGTTAGGATAAAACTAGTGAAATGGAATAAATTGTGTTTACTTAATAATAACGTACTAATTTTTGTTCCTTAGTTATAAGTAATGTACTCTAGTGAAGTAAGATGTTAACAGTGGGGGAGACTAGGGGAGAAGTATGCAGGAATTCTACACTATCTTTGCAACTTTTCATAAATCTAAAACTATTTTAAAATAAAATATATATTAAAAAAAATAAGATTTAAAAAAATTTATCTGGGGACATGTGTCAATTTTTACAATGACATCATACTATCTTCATACCTAATTTCTGAACATTGACCTAAAGTTGAAAAGTGAATGGCACATCAGAATCATATTTTTTATTTATTCAGTAGTCTAAGAAGCAGAGAGGTTCATGTTTATGAAGAGTGCATTGTAACAACAAAAACAAAATATCCAGAAATAAATTTAAGAAGAATGTGCCCTTTGTAAAAACTATAAAATTTTACTGAGAAACATATGAAGACTTGAGTAAGTGGACAGACATATTTTATATTTGAATAGGAAGACTTACTGGTTTAAAGATAACAATTCTTTTAAAATTACCCTATATATTTACTTTGAGTCGAATGAAAATAGCAATATGATATTTATAGCAAGATAATTGTTTCTTTAAGTCTTACTTGGACCAAGTATGAATAGAAGAGTTAAGACAAAACTAGCAGTTCCCCATTGCTGAGATATCTGAACATTAAGCTGATGTCTATGAGAACCAGCCTGGATTTATATTTTTTCTAATGTGGACAACACCAAGCCACACATTTAGTTCTGTGCTAAGTGAAAGAAAGCCCTGACTTCTCTTCTTTCTGTTCATGACCTAGCCCCATACCGCAAAATCAACCAGAGAATTTCTGTGGATCTGGATACCTCTGAACACAAACTAACATGTCAGGCTGAGGGTTACCCTGAGGCTGAAGTCACCTGGACAAGCAGTGACCACCGAGTCCTGAATGGCAAAACCATCATCACCAGTTCTGAGAGGGATGAGAAACTTCTCAATGTGACCAGCACACTTAGAGTCAACACAACAGCTAATGAGATTTTCTACTGTACTTTTCGGAGATCAGGTTTTGAGGAAAACAGTACATCTGAGTTGGTCATCCCAGGTAATACTTTGAAAGTCTCAATTAAAATGTGCCTAGTGCTATCCTCTGGCACCAGGCATGATGCCTGCTCATCGTAAGCATTCACTGTTGAATGAATATGCAGCCTGCTTCCTCATCTCCATGCAAGTCACATTGCTATATTTATTGAATATATATCAACAAATATTTATTGAATATTAGTGGCCCAGTGCACGAAATTCGTGCACATTAAAAGGGGATTAATTAGAGGAAATATTTTAATATTGCTATTTGCCCTTTCTCTATAATAGAAGTGTCGGAGATTAAAGAAAATTAGTAAAACGTATATGAAAATCTTCCTCCTGTCAGAGTCTGGGGTGCACCACAGAACCCAGAGTCAAGTCTTCAACCACCCATGTGCACCTCATAATCGCTCGAGACCCAAACTTGGCCGGCCCCCCTTCATTGGGCTAGATCCAGACCTGGCCAGTCCCACCCTGTCAAGCCCTGCCAGGTGGGGGGTGCAGCCTCATGTCCCCTGGGTGCCAGGGCAGGGAGGCAAAGCCTGAGGTCCCCCATCAAGCCCCACTGGGTGGAGGGAGTGGCCTGTGATCCCCCAGCCTGGCACCGGGGCAGGGGGCACAGCCTGAGATCCCCTGGCCTGGTGTTGGGGTGGGGGGAGCAGCCTGAGGTCTCCCATCAATCCCTGCTGGGTGAGGGGCGTGGCCTGAGGCCCCCCATCAAGCCCTGTGGGTGGAAGGCACAGCCTGAGGTCCCCTGTCAAGCCCCATGCAGGAGGTGGGTGGGTGTGCAGCCTCAGGTCCCTGCTGATTGCTCCTTAAGGCTCGTTATGGGAACTTAGCCTCAGCTGTGGGTGCAAATTGACCAGAGTGACGGTCAATTTGCATATTCCCTCTTTATTATATAGGATAGGATAGCCTATGTGCAAAGCATTGGGAGCTCTCAGAAGGATAAGAAAGTTCATATTCTTTAGGAAACAGATAAAAAACAACAACAATCTCATCCATGCAGAAATGCTGTTGTGGCTGAGGGACCCAGGGGAGCACCTGAGAAGAATACTCAATTCAGGCCATTTGCCTCCCTCAAGGTAGTCTATGACATTTCAACTCAGGGCAGTCTTGCTTAGTGCATAGGGCTAAAGGCTATGTGTCCCTGTGTTATAGGCCTCATTTCCCCCATATGGTTATAACCTGTTGGGCAAAATTATCATGGGATTACTTGAGCTACAGTATATGACAATGATTTTAGATTTTTACCTGCACAGATTCAGCTATTTTTTATCCCCCTATTTTACAGAAGTGGGTAAAGTGGATCAGGCAGGAAACAGTCTGGTGACAAGCTCAGACATTTAGAAAAAGTGAGGTGAGCGAGCATGATGTTAAATAAAATCAGAGGTATTCTGAGAAGCACTTTTTACTGCTTTCTCCCCCACTAGACGTTGACAGTAGAGCTTCAGGTACTTCAGAGGAAACAATTTTAAAAAACTGGGTAGAAAAGTTGAGCAATAGGAAAATACAATTCAGCACCACCACCACCCCCCAAAAAAAGTTTAGATAATGCAAGAGATGCTCTTACTGGGCATGAGTCACTTTGATAGGAGCTGAATTAGGGGTTCCTGCCATTTAACAGCTGTTTTATGACAGCTTATTTGTGGAATGACAGAATAACTCGAACTGCTTGAAGTCTGTTTCCTCATCTGTAACATGGGGATTTTTTTATACCTGGCATATCTAACTCATAAACTTATTTTGAGACTCAAAATAGTTATGAACAGGCTTTATAGACTGTAAGCTACTAGCTGAAGGTGAACTGCTGCTGTGGCTTTAAAACTTGAACTAGGTAGTCAGGGATCATGACTAATGGTGGGAGGTAAGCAGTCCCTGAGCCTCATGTGCCATGGGGCCACCTTTTCTTCCTGCATGGGACTGCAGACAGATTACAAGATTGGTGAGAGGCACCAATGATTAGATGTCCTGAGATTCAAACTGTGGAAAAAGAAAGGATAAAAATTGGTCCCTGATCATAACCACAGACATAGGGAGGTGAGCATTCTTTGGCAGTGCTAACTGGCCTTCATGTTGCATCTTTGCCATGCACATTAGGCTGTTGACTTCAGAATTAAAGAATACAAGAGAAAGTGAATTAATCAAGGCTCCCATTAAGGATTGAGCATCCACTCACTGTGGTACTGTGCTAAGCACTTTACAAACATTAACCTTATTTCCAACTCGCAGGCTGGTTAAAGAACTTGTCAGAGAAGTCAAAGCTAGTGAGTGGCAGCAGAATTTAACCCCAGGTTCATCTGTCCAAAGCCTGCGCTACTTCTACTTTTCCATGCTGCTCTCACTTTCATATTGGAGGTATCTCACCATTCCAGCCACTCACTGGCCAAGAACTTTTGAAAATTAACCTAAAATTAACCTCAATGACTTTCAAGGATGATTATTCGCTTGACTCCTTTCCATCAAAAATTTATCTTTAGTCTATTTTTGTTTTGTTTTAATTTTTCAGAACCACCTACAATTCCAAGAAATAAGAGGACTCACTGGGCAATTCTGGGAGCCATCCTGTTGTTATTTGTAGCCCTGGCAGTGGTCTTCTGTCTCCAGAGAGATGGTATTTCCTTTATTGAAAGAGTCTTCACTTGGGCTGTGGGGAAATGTAAGGGGATGCTAAGGTTGCCACAGTGATACTTAGTAGGCAGAGCCAAGGATGCTAAACCTGCTGTAATGTGCAGGGCAGTCCCACCCCAAATGCTTGCAGTACCCCCACCAGGAAACACTGATTTATAAAATGCTGCCTTCCTATTAGTCTTTTCTTTCAGGGCTTGTTTTCAACTATGCAAAGTAGATTTTAGCTGTGCCACATGTGAACCTGTATGTCACCTCTTCCTCTAGCCCTGTTCATTCTCCTACCCAGCAGCATCACCAGCATTGGAGGGCAGCAGTGCACACTGTAGGAGCATTTCTGAGGGAGTGACAATTGGATCATGATGGCATGGGAACCTGACTTGCCTTTGCAAGGTGGCACAAAGACATTCTACTGTTTAATAGCAATTACAGTGACGCTGAGCAGGATTGCTGAGTGAAGATCCATGTGTATAGAAGTGAGGGGTAGGAGAGCAGGAGTGAATAGAGGTTGAAGAAGACCATCATCATGCAGTTTATTTCTATTATGGAAATAACTAATAACCACAGACTTAGAGGAGAGAAAAAACTAAAATACCTGCTGGTTTTTAGTTGAATTTGAGTCTTATATTAGTTGCACTGTTATATTGAGCTGCTTTCTGGATACCCTAAGTTATAAAAATAGTTCCTTCTGTAGATCTGTGATACTTTTACCATAGAGTATTTTGCTGATTATACAATTTTCTAAATAATTTGAATGTGCTTCTCTCTGTGTGTACTTATGGCAATAATCGAAATGCAGGAAAATGAGCCTATTCAAATAATTTCTTCCCATTTTAAGATGAGTCAGAGAAAACATTTCTCCAATTCTCTGAGAAGTATACTAAAGAACACAATGGTGGTTTGCATAGAGTTATCTGTTGTCAATAAGGAAGCAGAAAATGGAAGGGAATTCCAGTAGTTGTTGAGAAATTCCCCACAACTCTTTAAGAGGGGATCTGGGAAAGTAGTGTAATTGAGGGAGTGGAGGTTGCTGATTCTAAAGACTAAATACTTAATGTTTAACAGAATACAGACAGCCAGAATATAAGGGCCACGTTTTAATGATAGGAAGATTCTGAGTTGGAGTTGATTTGTCCAAGGAAGTGACTATTACCAACTTGCATTTTGAATATTTTCCTATTGAAATTATTAGTTGGTATTAGAAATGACTAGGAAACCAGTGCATGATAAAGTACCTCAGAGTATGGTCCGTCTCTGAGGTAAGAATGGAAAATAAAAGAATATACTTACAAAGAAAATCTAGGAGCAAAAGCCCTAAACTGTTGAATTAACCTCAGGGGTTGAGACCTGTGGAATAAGGAAGTCTACAGATTTCCTAGGGATTAAAAATGTTTCATAGGAACCTGGAATTTAAACATGAGTCACTGTGTGGAATGTAGAATTGTGTTTTGTGGAAATAAAAATGACTTTTTTTTTCCCCAAGTGAGAATGACGGATGTGGAAAAATGTGTCACTCGAGACATGAACTCAAAGAAACAAAATGGTAAGAATATTAGCAGTAATTGAGAAGTTGAAGAAAAATGAAACAAAAAGCTAAAGTAATAACAAGGAGGAATCTATCAGCCATAATTCCTCTCTTTTAAAAGAATGCTAGCTGTTGGAACTGCTAGCTTCTTTTTGCTTTACAACTCTAATGTAAGGACTCCTCTCCCCCCCACCCCAACCCCTCCCCACCCCCACAGTCTGAGAAGGTAATTTAGAGATGGCCTGGAGAGTAAAGAATGATGAGCAGCTACGGTGTGTGTGTTGGGGGTGGAGGGGAAAGAAGCTTGAGCTGGGGTGGGAGGCAGTTTCTTCCTGCTGGGTTTCTATTGCTTTGCATCCTAACTTCTCCCTGCAAGAGGACCAAGTTGACTATGTAGATAGATCGATTAATAGAAGTTGTATGTCAGGAACTGTGTTAGTACCTCCTTTAATTCCCTCCAACCCCTCAAATGAAGGAGATAAATACCAGGATTATCTCCACTTTATATTAGAGAATATAGGGCCAAGAAGATCATGTAAATTGCACCAAAACATACAGCTGATGGAGAGCATTATTCTAAGTGAAATAAGTCAGTCAGAGAAAGATAAATATCACATGCTCTCACTCATTTGTGGATTATAATGAACAACATAAACTGATGAACAAAAACTGATGTAGAGACAGAGAAGCATCGATCAGATGCTCAAAACTCAGAGGGAAGGTAGGGGAAGGTGAGGGGAGAGATCAACCAAAGGACTTGTATGCATGCATGGATGTGGACAACAGGGGGTGAGGGCAGGAATGGGGGCATGAGAGGACATTGGGGGAATAAGGTCACATTTGTAATATCTTAAAGAGAAAAAATTTTAAAAATAAATAAAAGGTCCTTGACAAGAGAAAAAAACACCATATAGCTAATAAATGACAAAAATCAGGCTTTGAAACCCATTAGCTTGACCATAGAACCTTACTTTTAGCCTATCTGCTTGATTCCATTTTGCCACAAATGTCTATGTTTAAGAAAGGTCAGAAAAATCTCACCCCACTGAACTAAGAGAAATAATGTTTTCAATTTGCTTTAATATATTTAGAAACCCAACTTTACAAGAAACCCAACTTTAAAATAATCTGATCAGATTGGACAAGTTCAGGCAGGTTTTATTACGTGGTTTCCTTTGTGTATAAAGCTAACTAGTGAATGTTGTTTGGGTCATTCTAGGGTGACCAACCATCCAGTTTTCTCAAGACTAAAGGTTTCTCTGGTCAGGGGACTCTCAGTTTCAAAATCAGGACATTCTGGGACAAACTGGAATGGTTGGTCACCCTTTATCAAGTAAAGGTATTTGAGCAAAAATATACTCTGCTTCTTTATCTTCTTGCAAATGTATTATACCATCTAGCGAATATAAAATATTTCTCATTATTGCTCTCCAGCCACACAATTTGAGGAGACATAATCCAGCCTTGAAACTTCTGGTCTTAAAGCAGGGATTCTCAGCCTGTGGTGTGCGTTTGTCAGGGCTGAGCATGACCAGAGGTGTGCAATAGGCCGGCAGGCTGCAGGCGATGTAGGACTCAAAAGCCGCAAGCACTGAAAATGGAAGCTGGAAAAGGAGCGGAGAACAAAGAACGAAGCAAACCTTGATACTTCAAAATGACTGGAAGACTCGTCAGTGCCTATGGAAGGAAGAAAGGAAACCCCTGAATGATGAGCCTCCACGCAAATCACATCACTCTTCCTAGGAAAGCAAGTTGAGATTCCCTGATTTATTGGTCAGTTCCTACAGAAGTGCTTTTAATCAGTGTCTTGATTTGTCTTCTGCGTGATTGAGAGTGTTGGTGTTGTAACAGTATTTAAATATGAGAGATTTCTATTTATTTTGAGTTTGTGGGGTCGTGTCGTGTGAGTGTGGTTGTGAATGATTGATTTGGAAGATACATTGTCACCAAACTAAAGTTCCTGCTTAATCACTTGGATGTGTCCAGGAAATGTATAGTATTCGTCAGGTGCTCTGTATCCTCTACAATTATTGTTATGTAGGAAACACACAAACAAACCATTGGTTTGTATAAGATGAGGGAGGGGTAAGTAGCAGACCTCACATTTCCCGGACTGTCACTCACTGTCCTTTTAGAAGATAATTTACAGCTGCTAATTCATTCATTCAGCAAACATTTATGAAATGCCCTTGCATGCCTATCACTGTGCCAGGCAATGAGTCTACAGATGTGAGCAAAATAAAGTACTGCTCCTAAAGGAGCTCATAGCATAATGGGAAGACCAGTAGGAAAATGTATTATTTCACTTCATGCAGTGTCATAGCATAAGGGGTTGGAGGAGAATAATAGTAAGAGGGACAAAGTCTAGATATGCTGCCAGAAAGGGGGAGGGCGCTCTCGGTGGCCAGGCAATGTGTTCCTGGACAACCGGAAATACTTTAATAATCAAAGCAATTTTAGTTTGTGAGAATATCAATAATTTTTATGTTTTTAAGATGTCAAATTTTTTAAAACTGTAGAAAATAACTATTGCATTCCTTTCCTATCATTATATTTACCCTTTATTTATTTGCTTTTGTCATGCAACCTGATGCTTATTTATATAGTGTCTGGTATTATTTAACAGTTCTTTTTTATTTAAATGCAGTTGAATTTTGCATTTAGACCTTCCCATGATTGCAAGTTCAGAAAGTCAAGTAGGAGACATTAAAAAGTCTTTACACCATCCTTGTATCATCCAAGTTGCCTTTCTAGAAGCAACCACTCTTGCCTGTTGTTTATTATGCTTCTAAAGATATTCTATGAATGTTTGTGGAAATATATATATATACACATACACACACATACATACACAGACAGACCTCGGGTTACATCAGACTTGATGTACATTGTTTTGTGGTTATGTCGCCATCTCCCATTTATTTATAAAAAAAAAGTTCCGTCATTTTGATGTATGTACATATATGCTTTATGTGTTTTATTATTTATTTACCACAGGTAAAGGTCAGGAATTGTTACCTTTCTTTTACTTTTTTCTTTTTTTTACCGTTTCACTTCATTACTGCTGTGTATGTGCTCCATGTGAGGGATGTAGGTGCTTATGTAGGTGGGTTCTGACTTATGGCGAAAATCTCCTTACATTATGCTGTAGGAATGGATCTCCTACATAATCCGAGGATCTACTATATAGCATATATTTTTCTTTCTTCCTGTTTTTCATGTGTGTGGTAACACATTACATGCCTGCTGTACACTTTGCTATTTTTATTTAATATATGTAGCAGTGGGACAAATATGAAGTTCCCAGAGGTCAGGCACTGTGTATTGTTAGTTTTTAGAGCACCTTTTCTATAGCCTGTTAGTGTCTTTCATGCTAAATATGTACTACGTCTACATTTAGACAACCAACAATTCATTGAGTACTTGCTTTAAGACTGAGGAGGGATTTGGTTTATTTTGTCTTTCTCAAAATGGGACTCATGGGCTCTCTAACTGGGTCAATTTAGCCCTAAAGGATGACTTTATTACTAATTCTGTGTGACAGAATCATGTCTGCAACTTGTTATTCTGTTTGTTTTCTGCTATTTTCTCTTGAGTATAAACTTGACTTTGATATTGTACTTGAAAAATTACATATTCTTTTTGGAAATTCCAGTAGAGTACCTTGACCCTAGACCCTCATGTGTGCCAGTAAAGACCCATGAGTTATGCTTAAACCCTTGAGTCCTGCCAGTTTTCATCACTATAGAGACCTCTTAAGATCTTGCTTTCCAAA
Source organism: Murina feae (assembly GCA_004026665.1). NCBI lineage: Eukaryota > Metazoa > Chordata > Mammalia > Chiroptera > Vespertilionidae > Murina > Murina feae. The sequence goes on from PVJC01021398.1 coordinate 26,822, forward strand.
GGTGATGAGATTCAGATGCCTTCTCAGAAGCTCCCAGAGTATTCCTTCCCTTTTAGCCATTTACCTGGATTGATGACAAGGAAAACCTTCTTTGCTTTTTCATATGTCAAAGCTGAAGAAGCAGGATCTCCAACAAAATGTCTTATCTTTTTGCACATGTTCATTTGTACAATATCCCTTGTTTGTGTGATGTACAAGCAAGGATCCAGTCTATTCACTCCCTTTCTAAGTCTTAAAGTCTTCATGGTATTAGATTTATAAAGCACTTTAGCCCTTTGTCTTGTGTTTTGTTGTAAACGACGTAGGCAGAAATGATGTATAATTCTGCATTTGATAATCACTGTATACACCTGCATTAATTAAATAAAACATTCTTATTTATTGTGTTTCCGGTACACCAGCATGACCATTTTCTTGTTTTCTACATGTCTTATAAAAACCACTTCTAATTTAGCATCCCAGTGGAGACAGTTACTTGAAAGATCTCAGCCATCTTCCTCGTTCTTTTCTCTTCATAGCTTCTATGTCTACATAGCATGCTCTTAAGTCTTGCATAATGAAAAATATCAAAAGAATTAGTTTTAAAAGCACATTTTGAAAATTTTTATTCTCTGTAACTCAATAGCTTCTTTTAGGAGAATACCAAAAAAAATTTTTTTTGGGTCAAAATTGTGCCATCCAAATGGAAGAGTTGAGGGAGGGAAAATTGAGGAGAAGGAGTGATAAAGTGAACTATGGGAAACAAAGGGGCTTTCCTTTATGCGAGTACTCTTCTCAGATCAGTAAACATGGATATGTAAGCCAACACGCATGAAGCTGGATGTAATTCAATCTTCGGGTTCTGAATAGGAAGTGAGAAACCTAGAGCAAAGCCTAGGTTAGAATTGAGGCCTGATACAGACTGCTACCATAAGGAGATTTATGGTTTTACAACAAATGACAACACTTTTCATTCAAGGAAATATAGAACTTTTAAAGCTGTCATCTAGCTTAATTAGTCACCAAGTTCACTTTACAGAGACTTTTGGTCATTTCTCTGAATCAGACACTCAAAAGGTGATGATTTTTAAGAATATATGCCAGACTCTACATGTTTTTTTAAAAAAATAAAATTTTATATATATATATATATATATATATATATATATCTCCTATCTAATAAAAGAGTAATATGTAAATTGACCATCATAAGATGGCTGCCCCCATGTGGTCAAAGATGGCCACCACAAGATGGCCAGCAAGGGAGGGCAGTTGGGAGGGACCCAGGCCTGTAGGGAGGGCAGTTGGGAGGACCCAGGCCTGCAGGGGAGGACAGTTGTGGGGGACCAAGCTGGCAGAGGGGGACAGTTGTGGGGTACCAGGCTGGCAGAGGACAGTTGTGGGGGACCAGGCTTGCA